>AWOL01S0053664.1:0-29023 GCA_000715115.1 Nicotiana otophora
GAAAAATTTCAGAGAAATGGGGGTTTCCCCCGTTTTTCAATTCTCTGATTTCAGAATTACCGAACAAAATTGGTCGGTAATTTTGGTCTGTACATCAAGTGTTGACCGTTTGACCAAAAACCGACCAACTTTGGTCGGTTTTGTTTTAAAAATAAATTAAATTCTTTTTTTTGTGTTTTTTTTCCTTAAAATATTATAAACTATAAAAAAATATTATAAACTAGAAGCATTTATTTTATTTAACTATGCAATTATTATAAATAATTATAAACTATAAGCATAATCTTTATAAATAATTATATTAACTATTTAATTGTAATAAATTATAATAGCAACTATCTAAGTAAATTTTCTAAGTTATAATTAAGTATGTGAGTAAGTGCTCACACACACACATACACTGTATTGTAATTGATGCTAATAACTTTTTTTTTCATTTGTTCATCACTAATAATGCATGACATAGATTAATCGATATATAGGTCGAGACGTTTTGATGAATCATCGATTAATATTCATCGATACATCTAAGTAAGTTATAAGTCGATGAATCAATTTACAAATAGATATATTTGATGATAAAGTATATATACTAATTAGTATCTTCCCAAGTCTATCCCTAAAAGAATCCGACCATGTGGTCCTAGCGCTTCGTGTTCTTATATATATATATACACACACACTTCACTGTAATACTTTAACTATATATATAGTTTGTTATAGTATATGTTAGTGTGTATATATATAGCTTGTTAAAGTTTGACCATGTTTGACCTATTAATTTAACTCGTTTACTTAATACTAATAGCTTCTTTCGTTTATTTAATTTGTGATCCATATATATATGTCAAAGATGTTTAGTATTAATTCTTTTATTCTTCATTCATTCATCACTAATAATGCATGGCATAGCTAGATTAATCAATATAAGTCGAGACGTTTTGTTTTTACTATTGGTCGATATAGGTCAAACATTTTGTTTTTAATATTCATCGATGCATCTAAGTAAGTTATAAGTCGATGAATCAATTTACAAATAGCATGTTATATATAGTATATGTTAGTGTATTCATTATTTGTATTACAAAAGTGTTAACGAATTACATTTATATTATCTAGATAGTAAATATAAAAGTAATTCGAAAGTTTGATCAATGTTGACGTAATAACCGACCAACTTTGGTCGGTTAGTTTGCAGAAAATAACAATTACCGACCAAAGTTGGTCGGTAAATGCTTCCCCTACATTAACCGACCAACGTTGGTCGGTAATTTTAAATATAAATTCTTAAATATTATAAAACATTTTAAATAATAAAATAATTATTAAAATTTAAAAAATTGGATCCAGATTACCGACCAACGTTGGTCGGTAATCCAAAATTTTCTTGTCTGACCAGCTGGGTCAATTCGTTGACCAATTTACCGACCAAAGTTGGTCGGTATTTAGTTTTTAAAAAATGTAAAAAAACAAATTTCCCCAGTTTTCGTCCAACCTGGACGGTTTTGGTCGCTTTTTTTGACCGACCAACGTTGGTCGAAAATAGTTGGTCGGTTTTTAGCAGATTTGTAGTAGTGTATGTTTCAACTGATTTCTGGATATCCTTGCAATTTTGTCACGACCCGAAATTCCCACCTCCGGAACCGTGATGGCGCCTCACATTTCACTTGCTAGGCAAGCCAACGTTAGAATAATATTATTCATTTTAAAACAATTTTAAATTAATAAATAACAAAAAAACAAATGCGGAAGTAAAGCCTGAAATGTAGTAAATAATCCATAATAATAGCGATGTCTAAATACCATCCCAGAACTGGAGTCACAAGTGCACGAGCTTCTAGAATGATATAAATAAGGGTCTCAATAAAATAAAGTTGTCTGAAAGCAACACACAGCTAAAGTAAAGTAGACAGAGGCTTTAGAACTGCGGACGTTGTGCAGTTATACCTCAAGTCTCCGCTGAGTAGCTGAAATCCGAACAAGTCTATGGTACACTACCGGGACCAACTCCGAAATCTGCACAAAAAGTGCAGAGTGTAGTATCAGTACAACCGACCCCATGTACTGGTAAGTGCCAAGCCTAACCTCGACGAAGTAGTGACGAGGCTAAGGCGAGTCACTTAAATTTAACCTGTACGCAATAATAGTAATAACAACAATAATAATAACGGAAATATTAGTAAGAGCAGTAAATAATATTAATAATTGAAATCAACTCAGCAGTCACAATCCCTCAACTTGTTTCTATTGCGGCGTGCAACCCGTTCCCCCAATATAAATTTTAAACAATTCCGTTGCGGCGTGCAACCCGATCCCCCAATATAGACTTTTAAATAAGTCTGTTGCGGTATGCAATCTAATCCCCCAATATAGACTTTTAAATAATTCCGTTGCGGCGTGCAATCCGATTTCCCAATATAGACTTTTAAATAATTCTGTTGCGGCATGCAACCTGATCCCCCAATATATTTTAACAATTCATAAATATAATAAAATTACTCCAATAAATACCACATTCAATGAGAAACTATTAATCATCAAGGCACACAATAATTATAATTTATTTATGAACAAATAATGATAATTAGCAATTAATTGTGGAAATCATGGAGAAAATAGGCAGTTTAATATTTAATATGCTAAATGTCAAATAGCAATTAAGACACATAAGTAAAATAAGCATGTAACAATTATTGCAGGAATTCAAGAATTAATATTTGACAAGGAATATGAGTGAAACAATTAATATAAAAATCCATTCATGATTTAAAACGATTTATGATTTTTCAAGTAATTATGCAAACAATTAATTTGACTGCGCATAGACACTCGTCACCTTGCCTATACGTGATTCACATGCATCTCACATAACAAATAATTTAAGGGTTTTATTCCCTCAAGTCAAGGTTAACCACGACACTTACCTCGCTTTGCAACAAAATTTCAAGAATCCAATAAACCTTTGCCTCGCGAATTCGTGACCCAAATCCTCAAATGTAGTCATAATCAATTCAATATACTCAATACAAATCGTAGGAATTAATTTCATATGAATTTATAAATTTTTCGGATAAAATCCGAAATTTATTTTAAAATTTAACAGTGGGACCCACCTCTTGAATCCCAGAAAAACTCGCGAAATCCGAACACCCATTCCGATACGAGTTCAACCATACAAAAATTATCGAATTCCGACATCGGATTGACTTTCAAATCTTCATTTTATATTTTTTGAAGCTTTTATAAAAATCTGGTTTTTCTTCCATAAATTCACGGATTCATGATGTAAATGAGTATGGAATCAACAACAACAACAATAACAACAACCCAGTATAATCCCACTAGTGGGGTCTGGGGAGGGTAGTGTGTACGCAGACCGTACCCCTACCCTAGGGTAGAGAGGCTGTTTCCAATAGACCCTCGGCATCCTTCCCTCCAAGAACTCCCCACCTTGCTCTTGGGGTGACTCGAACTCACAACCTCTTGGTTGGAAGTGGAGGGTGCTTACCATCAGAGCAACCCACCTTGTCAAAAAATAAGGAATAAGATAAGGAATACTTACCCCAATGTTTTCCCGTGAAAATCGCCCAGAAATCGTCTTACCCGAGCTCAAAATCGAAAATGGTAGAAAATGGGTCGAAATCTCATTTCCAGAACTTCAGTTCTGTTTGCCTAGATTTTTACTCATCGCGATCGCGGAAATTCGTTCGCGATCGCGTAGAACAACTTTTTCCCAGGTCCATTTTACTCTTTGCGATCGCGGATAACTCTTTGCGATCGCGAAGCATATTTTGGTTGCCCGGAATTTTAACTCTACGCGATCGCGTAAATGGCCATGTGATCGCAGAGAGCATTTTCTCAACCTCGCGCGATCGCGTAACGACTTGTGTGACCGCGTAGCAAAAATTTGGTGCTTCAGCTTCCGCCTCATTCCTTCTTCGCGAACGTGAAGCTTTGCACTTCGACCCTTCGCGAACGCCTGACATTCGCGACCCTTCGCGAACGCGTGACATCGGTCGCGAACGCGAAGCACAAAATATGCCAGTCCAACTTTCCTCTTTGCAATCGCGAAGCACAACGCACCAGATGACAGCAGAAGCTAAAAACCAGAATTTTTTCAAAGTTCAAATGGACCGTAGGCTATCCGAAAGTCTCCCGAGCTCTCGGGACTCCAAACCAAACATGCACACAAGTCCAAAAAGCTCATACAAACTCACTCGCGCGATCAAAATACCAATTTTATACCTAGAATTATGAATCGGACACCAAATCAAATAAACTTTTTAAGAAAACTTAAAAACTTCTATTTTCACAGCCGAACGTCTGAATCAAGCCAAATCAACTCCGTTTCTCACCAAATTCGACAGACAAGTCATGAATGACATAACAGACCTATGAAAATTTTCAGAACTCGAATCCGACCCCGATATCAATAAGAGTCAATTTGTAGTCAAACTTTGAAATCTTTTAAGCCTTTAGGCTTCTAGTTTTTGCCAATTGGCGATAATTCAAGTTAGGGACCTCCAAATTAAATTTCGGGCATACGCCCAAGTCCCAAATCACGATACTGAGCTATCGAAACTATCAAAACACTAATCTGAGTTCGTTTACTCAAAATGTTGACCAAAGTCAACTCAGTTGAGTTTTAAGGCTCTATTTCACATTTTAATCAATTTTTCATATAAAAATTTTTCAAAAAATTATACGGACTGTGCACATAAGTCGAGAAATAATGAATAGTGCTTTTTGAGGTTTTAGAATACATAATTAATAATTAAATTTAAAGATGACCTTTTGGGTAATCACAAATTCTCCTGGTGGCTTCCACTCCCTTATGATGCACTTGGTTAGTAACATAAAATCATTTTCCGTGCAGGCCATGTAAAAGCCTCTACTAGGACACCATTTTAGCTCGAAAAGAATTGCTTCTGCTACAGCGAGGTTGTTGGTGCATGATCACGTCCAATTACACCCAATTTACGAGTATGAAAGAGTCGTTGCAATTATAAAAATCCAACGCGAGTCAGAGTCGAATCCATAGAGAGTTTAGATTGATACTAAGGTAAACACTTAAGAGAGAAAATTAAAATAACAGGAATTATCTTTCAAACAACGGTAGGAAATTGTTTTGTTTTCTAAACGTACTTCTACGAAATTAAACTAACTAATAAGCAACTAGAGAATGAAATATTTTTGGTGTTTATATCAAATCAAGGAAAAGCCTACGGAAGTAACCTTCACCTAGGTGTAAACCTAATGGGTAGAGTAAATCAATGCTTGTTGGGTAGATCGGGGTGTGTTATCACCATCAATTCTCAAGTTTCCACTCAATACCTCTCGATCAAAGAGTGGTTATGCCCAAATTGGCTTTCTCAAGACCAAATGGGTAGCAATCTAAATAATTGATATGAGCCCATGTGGGATTATCCCTATCTCTAGTTCAAATTCTTTAATAAACTTATTAAAACCTCAACTAGTTTAATTTTTTGTTAGCCAAGTTTTCCTAGACTAGGTTCCTCTTTCTCAAGTAAGAACTAGGTTCCTCTTTCTCAAGTAATAACAATAATTAATATTAAACATCCATAAGTTTTGCATGGGTCACAACCCTAGATAGAATCTAGCTACTCATACTCATAAGCATAAAATGAAAAAGAAAAAGTAAAAGATACAAATAGTGGGTCTTCTCTAATTTTTATCACAAATTGCCCAAAATAGTAAACTCTAACCGCTACCAGCTGCTACAGTACAAAAGTTGCCCTAAAAAGTGTTTCTCATCTATTTATAGTGTCCAGAAATTCGCTAACAAAAATGCCCTTCGGAAGGTTCTGCGGCCGCACAATTTGGCTGCGGACCACACTTTCTTCTTTTGCTTTTGTAGCGGGAGGGATTCTGCAGCCGCACTTCAGTTTCTGCGGCCTCACATTTTGGCTGTGGACCGCGTTCTAAGGAGGTTTCACATTTGATCATTTGCAGCTTCCTTGAACTTTCCAAGTTTGTCAGTGCGAACAGCTTTTTGTGGCCGCATAATTTGGTGTGTGGACCGTGCTTCTGCTAAATCCTTCTGAAGATTCAAGGTTAAAGTTGCGGTCGCACTTGCATTTT
This sequence comes from Nicotiana otophora, assembly GCA_000715115.1. NCBI lineage: Eukaryota > Viridiplantae > Streptophyta > Magnoliopsida > Solanales > Solanaceae > Nicotiana > Nicotiana otophora. The sequence continues at coordinate 6,103 of AWOL01S0053664.1, forward strand.
CGCGGGCTGCATCTTTATCTGCGGCCGAAGAATAAGTTCTGCGGACCGCACAAATCTCTGCACTTCTCTTTGACTTGTTGAGCTAAGATACTCCTTTTTCAGTTAGATTTCTTCATTGAGCTCAAATCCTCCAGCATTCCTACAATTCACACAATTTCATTAGATTTGGAAATAAAAATCACTACTTTCGAACTAAAAACTAAAGCAAGAAGATACTAAAAAGTGGTTAAAATCTACACTTATCAATGCGTGGACCTATGTGGAAGGCATATGCAAAAATTATATTTCCCTGTCTATCTCTGACAAGTCCTCCTCCTCCACATTGTCCTTGATTACAGCTACCATCGCTATTGAGTTTGACTTGAGTACCGGATAGTCTGATCCACCTCACCATGAGACTGATTCTTTGATGGATGGGATCTTCACAGGCTTGAAATAAATTGTTCCAGCTGCGTCCAATCCTTGCCCTTCCAAACTGCTTCCTAGTTACCTACAAAATAGTATTCAAAATGTAAATAGAGATGGTCTCCCAGCTTCATATTTATAGCTACATCTCGATCTCCATAGTTCTCAACAAATAATGGGAGGGAGAGTTTTGATGATGTATTTATCAATAGGGTTGGTAGTGTTAAGGTTCCACCAATTAAGCAAGATCATCTTGAGATTCATATTTCTAAATTGAATACTCAAGGGACCAGCAAAATATTCCCATAGCTTCATAGCATGATCCCCTTTGCAAAAGAGATGGTCCATATCTTCTAGCTCAGCAGTCATGTTATTTGTGCCCTAGCAGTGGTACCTAGCAACAAGAATTAAGACAAATTTAGTCACTCTGGAATCAGTAGGAAGCCTAGTATGGATAGCTTTTCAGGATAAGAAGGACATCTTGAAAAGGAATATCCTTGTGCCAAAGCTGATCCTCGGTGCTGCTGTAATTAGCTCTTCGTTGCCTGAAAATATCCCACGCTGAGCTAATGGAGAAAATACCACTAGAGAGGGTGTCCAAATGGCCCATCTTCAGTGGTGTTATAAATATTGATATTGAGGGCCTTGATCGTGTCCTTAATGTGATCGGACAGTTGACTCTACAGATAATTCCAATCCCATATGCCATCTTTGAGAACATTATTCAATTGGATATTGTTATGGTTAACATCATCTGGGAGCAGATGATACAGGGGGACAAACAGAGTCTAGTTGTCATGCTAGAAGGACACATTTCTTTTCCCAACATTCCAATGAATATTCGTTTCTGCCACTTCTTTGATCTCACATAGGGCTTTCCAACAATGAGAGTTCCCATTGTTCTAATGAGCTGCAGAGGAGTGGTTACGAGTGAGGTACTTACCCTTCATAAACTCACCCCATAGGAAATTAGTGGTTCTTAGAGACCACCATTGTTTGGCCTTGAAAGCTTGACAAACATCTAAGAGTCTTCTAAAGTTACTACCCTCCTCTTTATGAGGATAGCAAAGATTTTGCCAAGAAATCTAATGATATTTACCACCAGTATCTTAGCCAGACCAAAAGAATCTAGCAACATATTTTTCAATGATGTCATGAGTCCCTTGGGAGGGAGGGGGTTAACAGCTTCCAGCAGATGAATAGGAAGAGCTAGCAAATATGCCTAATCAGGATAACTCTTCCAGCAGTAGACATGCGCTTAGTATGCCACCCTCTGATCCTACTAATGACATTGTCAACAATACCAGAAAAGTGAGAGATCTCCTTTTTTCCAACAATCAATGGGAATCCCAGATACTTGATAGGGAAGAGATGATGGTTCGTACCAGTAATCCCCTTGATTCTATTAATAGCAGAGTTACTGGAATTGGGTGACAAAGAAAAATAACTCTTGCCTTTATTAATAAGTTGACCTGAAACCATCTCATACTTGGTAAGGGTATCCAATACCTTTCTTAGAGTATTTTTGCTACCATTACAAAATAAAATGGTGTCATCAACAAAAGCTAGATGATTGATAGCAGGGACATTGCAATTCATGTAAAAACCTTTATAGCCAGCAGTAGACCAGAGATTATTAAGCATATTGGAGAGAAGCTCTGCACTAATGATAAAAATGGAGGGAGAGAGGGAGTCTCCTTGCCTCATTCTACGTTCCTAATGCCATTCATAGTCACTGAGTACCAATTATGAGAGATGTAATTGTGTATGAGGCTGATCCAAAGTTCAGAAAACCACATCTTCCCGAGAGATATGCTTATAAAGTTCTAGGAGACCCTATCATAGGCCTTAGTCATATCTAACTTTAAGACCACATTTCCTCCTCTGCTAGGTTTATTAATGTCATTGATAATTTCTTGGGCAAGAAGATTGTTTTCAGTTATGGATCTGCCCTTGACGAAGCCACTTTGGTTCCTAGAGATAATCCTAGGCAAGATGGAGGCAAGTCTAGCATTTAGGATTTTGGAGATAATCTTGGTGGACACATTGCAGAGGCTAATAGATCTCAAATTAGAGAACTGTAGTGGGTGCTCAACTTTAGGTATCATAACAAGGCAGGTGGGGGAGAATTGTTTTGAAAGAATAGATCCATTAAAAAAAGCCATCACTTCCTTATGCACATCTTGTCCTATGACTCGCCAAGTCTTCTGATAAAAGTATCCACTGAATCAATCTGGGCTAGGAGCACTATTAGCATCAATAGAAAAAACATTTTCTTTAACCTCATGTATGGAAGGAATATTAGTAAGCATAAAGTTGTCTTCATCAGAGATGCATCTCTTTAGACAGATAAAGGGCGGAATAATCATCAATGTAATTCTCCTAAGAAAACAAATGTTGAGAGAATCTGACAGCTCCTTCTACAACAACATTTCCCTCAAGCCATTGGTTTTGATCATCCATGATTTTCTTGATTGCAAGTTTCCTTCTGTTGTCTTTAATAATCCCATGGAAGTTGGTAGTATTTGAATCACCCTTATCCAGCCACTTGATCCTAGCTTTTTCCCTCAACATAGAGTCTTGGATCTTGAGGTATCTAGTGAATTCAGCTCTGGATCTTGAAAGTTCACTTCTGTTATCAGAGGTGTTGTTCAATAGACAGTTATCCTCCAATATCCTCAATTGGGCCTCAATTCTCTTAGGCTCCTCATAGATATCCCCAAAGGTCTGTCTTGACCAAGTGCTCAGGGCATTGCTAGCCCTTTTGGAGCTTCTGATGAAGGATATATAAGGTATTCCCATTGAATTCTTCATTCCAAGCATTTTGAACTGTTTGAATGTACCTATGATTCTCAGTCCAGAAGTTTAAGAACTTGAGATACTTGATGTGTTGGGTGATTTAATTATTGATTTTGACAATAAGAGGGGTATGATCAGAGCAGGCCCTAGATAAGTGAGTGACAGTAGTGGCATTTAAGGCATCAAACCAGGCAGTATTGTAGACCATCATGTCAAGTATCATCCAAATGGTGGTTGGTGGATCTCTATAATCACACCAGGTGAAGATAGATCTAATGAAGCCAACATCTTGAAGATCACATTCATTAAGACACTCAATGAAGTCCAAGCTCTCAACCATTTTGAGGCATCTACCTCCTTTTTGTAATCACTTGAACTTACCACATTGAAGTCTCCAATAATCCCCCAAGGTTCCTGGATATTGTTAGAGAGATTTTTCATGTCTGACCACAGCTCCACTCAAAGGTCTTCTGTGCATTTTGCATAGACCACAGTAAAGAAGAAGCCATGACCATTATTGTGAGTGACTCTGAGGTGCATGTGTTGATCCTTATCCATAGTAATATCCACAGTAATATCGTTGCTCTACAAGATCCAAATTTTATTGGAGAAATTATGAAAGTCATACTGCATACCAAGTCTTCTTTTGTATTTCTCTAATTTGCTATTGTCGACCATCGGTGCTTGAAGACAGATAAAAGGGAGGTGAAATTGTTGCTTGATAGTTTGAAGTCTCTCCATGGATCCTTTGGACCCTCTCCCTCTAATGTTCCACGGGATTGTGTTAATCATTAGAAAGATTGGGGGGATAAGGTTGTTTGATCATCATTGTGGTAAGTTGATTTGTTAGTTTTGAAGAAATGGCCTCCACCAGTGTTCTGGTTGTTTCTAGGGGAGAGATTGTTATGTTTTGTGACATTTTGAGCAATCTTCATGGTAGTAGCTCCTGGTTCCTCGAATTTCCCATTAGATTTTGAGGAATTAATGGTCTCATCAAAGCAGTCCATAACCATGTCTTGATCTATAAGAACCCCTTCCATGTCCTACATATTTTGCTCATGTTTACTCTCGATGGGTGGTTCCTTCTGTTTATAGATTCCAGGGTTCGGTGGGGCTGGCCTCAGTTTCCAGTTAAGAGCTAAATTCCCAGAGTTGGCACTACTAATTCCAGGTTCTAATTCTTCTTTTCCTTTCCCTTTGCTTATTTTTCCTCTGATCTTTTGACCTGGGAGATACTTAGAGCTGACCAATTTGCTGTACCACTGCTTATATTACTACGACCCTCCATCATAACACTCTGCTGAAAAGTATTCTGAGGGATAAAGATCTTGTTCTTAAATTATTTTTCTCCTTTTGTCAATTCCATTGGCTCCTTTCTCATTCACACTAAGCTTTGCTTGTTTCTTATTTGCATTTCCCTGTCCTTTGTATCTTGAGCTTTGTCCCATCTGGTGCTTTTAGGGGGTTGTTAGAGTATTGTCTCCAATGTTTGGTCTTCTTTGTCAACTCCAGTATATAGGGTAGTCTCCATCTCAGCAGACTCTATTGAATCCTTAAGCTTCTCGAATATATTAGCTCCCTCACCAAGACTTTTGTTTCGGATTTTTTTTGTTGCTCCCATGCTGGTGATCTGTAGGGGTAGAATTATTATCTTTAAAGACAACTCCTTTGTACCCCTTTCCCCTGCTTTTTCTATTCTCCACATTATACCACCCCTTATTAACACCAATTATGTTCTGTTTTCTCTGCGCTTCGACATGTTTCAGAGGCGTTGGTGTTGGCATCTTTAGGGAAGTCTTCATGTTGCTTTGGATAGTTTCCTTGGGCACTCGATGTATCAATGTTAGTGTTGTCCCACTTGGTTTGTCGTTTTGGTATCACATTGCCTCCATGATTCCCCTGCTTATTCGGCCATAGGTTTCTGCTTCTTCCTGCATCCTTTTGAAGTTCTGGGTGTAGGACCCTGCACCTCTCCTCGGAATGTCCTTGTAGTTTACAATGGAAGCAGTATGCAGAGATAGCCTCATACTCAATTTTTGTTCAAACCTTTTCAGTTCACCTCTTGTGTTCCTTATTTCCACAAAGACCTCTGTGATTAGTGGTTTGGCTAAGTCAATTTCAATCTTCATTTTAGCAGTGGTAGGTCTAGTTTTTGATGGAGTTGCTTTATCCATTACAATAATAGTGCCAACTGGGCCAACAATACGACATAAGGCATCCCATTCATAGTAGTGCACATGGGAGGTCTGGTAGGTTAATCCAGACTGGGGCAAGCATGGTTTCTGCATCGGGTTTGAAGTCAGGTGTCCATTTGACAATTTTCAAACTGTTGTTCTCATCCAGGTGTTTGAAGTCTCTTGAATAAATTGCATTGAAGTCCTCTTCATTCTCCACATCAATGAAAACGTGCATGAGGTCTTTAATCCCAATTTTCAGACTTCCTTTGAGTTTGATAATTTTTGCAAATTATGTCCTAATCCTTTCAATCGAGGGGCAAGTTCGAATGAACTTACCCACGATGGTCCATTTGCAGGTATGCTAGAAGGTCATGTTCTTCTTTGGTGAAGACCACCACAACTTTCCCATCCACAATCTCATGTTGTCTTGAAAGTAATCTGACCCGACTTTTGGTGTGGGTGGAGTCCCTATTAGCTAGAGTTCCGGCGTAAGAGGGTAGTTGAGCAAAATTGAGGTTCCCATCTCTAAAAGGTGAAGAAATTGGGTCGGGGGATCGGGATGTTTTGTTAAAGGAGACCGGTAGAGGTCAATTGAGATGGACATGAGGTGTTTTGCACTGGAAACTAGCCGTTATCGGCGAAAAGGAGCCGTTATACGCCGGTTAGATTTGCAATTGTACGGAGAGAATTTTGAAGAGAGAGAAAGTCAGAGGCGTGATAAACATTTTATTCCTCTAATACAAACGGGCTCTATGTGTTATATATTTCTCGCTTTAATTATGAGAGTTTCAAGATTAAATTGCTTGATTTTGAGTAAACACGAATAAGTATTTTTACTCATTGTCATATAAGTCTGTCTAGGAACATGCATGCGTGCATTATTGAATGAAGCTTTTAGTTGCGTCATAAATTTCAGCTATTAGTCAGCATGAAAGAGCTTTAACTCTAAATCAATTATGAATTTTATAGAGTACTACTCTATTCAAATTAAATGTCTTGTTTCGCTTTTCAAGAATCGTTTTTAAAACACTTATTTGAGAACAATACTAGAAAATTGTGATACTTCTGGTTAGAGTTCTAAGCTAATGGTTCCCCACTCTAACTAGTAAAACTTAATTAGATGTTATTACACTTCTTTAACTCTCCAGTTCGGAATTTGGTTAAATAGCCAAATTAGTAATAGAATTAGATAATCTGGATATGGAACCAGTAAATTGATCGATTTAGTAACCGGTGGTTGAAGTGTAAATGAGTGAAAGGTAATAAAATATTACTGATAAAACACTGAACAGCACACAAAGTTTACAAATGAATGAGGTAACTATGACATATTGAAAAATAATGAATTTGCTAAATTGAAAAAATTATGATTACAAAATGCAAGTGTCACAGATGACATAAAAAGAGCAAGTGAATAGAATGCTATGTTTTTTCAATCATTTTCTAATCTTTTCACAACACCATATATGTTCAAACAAAAATTCCAAAGTTGCACTTCCTCTTACAAACAGCATTAATACAATTGCAAATACGCAAATTGATTCTCATGCTCAGACAAATATAAATTACGATGTTCTCCTTTTCACGTAGGAAGGTATTCAGTTCAAAAAAGATAGGGCAATCAGAACAACTTCAGCTCGCCAATTCTTTTTTCTTTTTGACGTTGTCGACATACCGAAAGAAAATTCTTTTTTAATTAGTGATTCGGCTTTCTATCTTAAAAAAGATAACGAAATATCGAAGAAGCTCCCCCTACTTCAGAAAAATTTTCCGGTATATTTTATGTTAGAAGGAAGACAAAAGATTTGACCAAGGACAGAAGAAAGTTACAAGCCTTGATTAGAAACCACTTTTTTGCGGTCCTCAAGTAAAAGAAGACAAAAAACAGCGAAAAAACTAAGATACTAAGTTGTTGCACTAACTCACTATTGCACTATGGCTTTTCGACCTTCCTACAGTTCCCTTCAATCCCTCCAGTATACACAGAATTAAAAGAGTATTTAAGACAGACTAGCGGTTTATTTTCAAGAGGAAAATCAGTGATGGCATTTACGGGATAACATAAATACAAAAATAGCTATTGTATGCCAACATATAGCGCATAATGTAACACTAGTGTTGATTCAATTATGTCAACGCTTTCTTATATATATTCCAGATTCACCTATATATGCGCTACAACGAAAAACAAAAGTGCCAAAAACCAATCTTTGTGAGACCAAGTACGATTAAAAAGATACTAAAGCAAGGACGTGGAAAAGGCTCAGATTACTTCATACACTGAAAAATAGGTTACAAGAGACTCTATTTATAAGAAAGGTATAAGACTCCCATAACAAGCTTCATAACTTTAATCTTGTTATGGCAGGATATCCCACATTGCAAGAGGATTCAGAATATTAAAGAAAAGACGAGCAAAAGGCTAAGATTATTTCTTACAAGGATATATAACTACTTTCTAAACAAAGAAGAATGAAGTTTCTTTAAGATGAGCAACAATTGGCAGCTCAAATTTGGATGGAGTCCACAAGTAGGCCAATAATGTGAGGTTTTAAGACTTTCTCCGGATGAGTATATCCATCTAGATTGTGTATATATGTAACCTCGACAATACGAGCAAGATTGAGAATAGGAGTTAAAAGCTCTGAAGATACAGGAGTTGGCCTAAGAAGTCCTTCATTAAGATCCTTCCATGCTGTCTCAGCCATTTTTTGGAATTTATCCATTGCCTCTTTTGTTGATACACCATAATCTCTCATGCAACACTCAATTCCTGTTGCTATTTGTCCCCTACTTTTCTCAACCTATAAAGGCAAGATAGATAAAGGGTTAGCTTTTATATGCCTCAATTAACATCGTAACATTTATAGTTTATCCACATCTCATATAATGATATAATATCGTGAGATGCCATACCTCGTACGTCGCTGTGTCATCAATAACTCGGCATATAATCACACTAGCTTCAAGAATTTTAGGGTTCGTTGACAACCACTCAAAATCCTGCACCGTAGCAGACTTCATACCCAAATATGATGTTGTCGCAAGGTAGTAATATGTAGTAGTTGCCAGTGCATTGCTTAAGTATTCAGAAACAGGTGGCATATATCCTTCAATAAACCATGTTGACTCGACATTATAATTTCTTACTACTTCTTTCATCTGTGAATACAAAACATATATGTTCAAGTGTTAGAAATTTTTGATTGAATTATATCAAGTTTCTGATCACTAAAAGACGTACACAAAGTAAAACAAAATGAGAAATGGATTAAGGAGAAAACGTATTTCAATAGTTAAGTTGCTCAAACTTACTCTTTCTATTGCATGGCAGACAATATGAGATCTTCCAGCGCTAGACAATTCCTTTTCATAATCCTTGTAAAGATCTAGAATAGCTTTATAACTGATTTTCATGTAATCAGGAAGCCGATCAATTTCATTGATATCCCATCTGCAGGATCACAAAATTAAGGTGAACTCATGCATTTTGAAAGTGCACAACTATAATGAGTAGAAGTTCGTCTTTATCTTTTCACGACGACATTCACTATTAAGGAATATCTGAATAAGTGAATTTATGAAGTTCATACCTTTGTATGGCATCTGTGTATGCCTCAAGTTCTTTAACCGTACCATAAGCATCAAAGGTGTCATCGACAATCGAAATCATTGATATGGTCTTAACGAGCATGATGCGAGCTTGAGAGTATTGAGGCTCAAAATAAACTCCTAATGCCCAAAAGTAGCATTCAACTACTCGATCTCTAGCATATGGAAGTGTTGTTACAAAATCCAAATCTTTCCACCACCTGCAGCATAAGAAATTAACATGAGTACTTGAGATATGATGAATCAAAAAGGGTTCATCGTTTTTATATATCGCACCTTGATACTTGAGCAAGTTCTTGTTTGTGCAACATCTGGAGCAAGTTGAAATCCAATTTGGCAAATCGAAGTAACACATTATTCTTCGATTGTTCCTTCTCATAGATTGATGAGATGAAGAATCGGGTCTCGACTCTAGGAACACCCTTGTGCAAACATTGCTCAAGGGCATGTGTCACTTGCTCCCTAAGTGGAGATTTCAAATGTGGAGCTGCAGATTCAAGATGGATAGTGGAGAAAGCAAGTGCGTCTTCTAAGATATCGTCAGCATGAGTCCTTACATGTGAAGCTTCATACAAGTTTAATAATCCTAAGACATCACTGGCAAGAGACTCCTTGAATTTGCCATTTTCATCTTGGAATTTGCTGAAAATTTCTGGTATTTCAAGAAAGAAAACTCAAGATGAATTAGCCTTCTTCCAATAATCCTAAGACATCACTAGCAAGAGACTCCTTGAATTTGCCATTTTCGTCTTGGAATTTGCTGAAAATTTCTGGTATTTAAAGGGGAAAAAACTCAAGATTAATTAGCTTTCTTCCAATAAATTGATAGTAATTGTAACAACATCAAGGCTTATTTTATGATGAACCTACCAGGAGAGATGTTGAAACCATGTTGCCTGAGCAATCGAAATTGAAGTGCAGAAGTGCACAAATCATCAAAGGTTGAGTTTTGGTTGTAAATTTGGTCCAAGATCTCATCAATTTCTTTCTCAAAGTGGTAAGCTATGCCAAGGCGTTCAATAATGTCAATCAAATTCAGTGTGTCTTCCAATTTCCTTCCAGTTGCTAACAAAATACTCCTCGTTTGTTCTTTCAATGTTTCAATCTCTTGTGCGTACTTTTCCGCAACCTATATGTAATGTATTTGAAAGTTGAAAGAAAGTAAACTGAAATTAGCAAAATTAATGTTGTTCAATAAACATAATGAAGAAACTAACCATGTTTGCAAGAAGAAAGTACAAATGAAGAATATTAATTTTTTTTTTTAATGAAGAATATTAATTTTTTTTTAATGAAGAATATTAATAAATTACCTGATTTTCAATAGAGAATGAAAAGAACTGATCACCCCAGAGACTAGGAGAGAAGTCGGCGACTGGGCGAACAATCTCTTCTTCATAGTTGCCAACTGCTGCTGAGGCCATTGCTAATTAAAGATGAGTGTATTTTTTGTTTTGTTCTTTTAAGGAAGAAAGAAAGGAACTGTCAATTGTTGAAAACTGATGACTTAAATGGAAGAGAAGGGACATGTATATATAGTGGTGAGAGACGCGCAGCCAATTCTCTAATTAACCTTTTTAACGTAAATATAATTTAAACAATAATTAACCTTTTTAACGTATATATAATTTAAACAACTAATCATTAATTCCCAGTTGCCTTACTTGACCTTATATTTAGCTAGTCACAGTCACCAGATAGCAGCCTTTTTTGCCTTGTCTGTGGACTTCTGTAAAGTTTTTTCCATATTTTTATATTCTTTGACGTAAAAAACTTTTACATAACTATTAAGCAATTAGAATCGTAGGTCAATGTGCCCAATGCAACCTTAATTAACTATTAACACCGAAAATCAAAGATATCGTGGAGGAGATAGGAGTAGTAGTTAAAAATAAAGAGAAGCTAATAAAGTTGCGGACAGACTGAGGTCTTAACTAGAAAAATGGGAGATGGCTTTCTTAATTTTTTTTATACTAAATTTATTTAGCGTTCAAATAATTTATAAAGCGAAAGTGAATAAATAATTTGGAATCCGAAGGGTAAAATATCGCATGCAGTAGCCACTTTTTTTATTTTTGTGGGGAATTGGGTAGACCGACCCATGTATTATATATCAGTTAAAAGATTATTAAAAAGAGTCAAACTTAGGCTTTACTTGACTGTATAGTGTATACTAGCCTTTTGATTCATTGTTGGCGTCTATATATGTGGGGTCTGTTGATCCAGTTATGACCAGTCACTACTAAAAAATCAGATTTTAGCTATTGACTAATTCTGTAGCTAAATAGAAAAATTCGTCGCTAATATCATTTAGCAACGGATTAACAACGGATTATCAAGAAATTCTACTAGCTACGAACGTTTTAGCGATAGATTAGCGACGACATTCGTAACTAATTCCGATTTTTTTTGTAGTGAGCTGGTTGACATGAAAAACTTTACCCTTACTGAATAAATGAATCTGAAATATGTGTTTTGCATATAAACTTTTAGCACGTGATCAATGATTATGTATTTTATATTTCTCACTTTAAAGTTTTGTTATTTTCATCTCGTGTATATATATATATATATATATTATCTTTTTATTCATTTATTAGAATTTAAATATTTCAACGAGAAAATATGAATATGACAATTCAAAACTCAAAAAACAAAAATAAACTAAAACAATAACACAATTCCCAAAAAGAATAATTATGAGAAATCGATTATAAAAAATTATTAATAATTTTGCTTCTCAAAATATTAGAAAAATAGTCTTCAAATAGGAAAGAGAGAGAGAGTATGTGCACGCATGTATGAAGTTTTATTCTAAAAATATAAAGTTTAAGGCTTCTAATCAATGTTGGATAATTATTAGGCCACAAATACTATTGAACCGCCCACTGAATAAGTGTTTTTGTTACTCATTGTCATATAAGTATGTCCAAGTACGTCCGAGAAAATGCATGCATGTATTGAATAAAGTTTTTAGTTCTATTACATTATTCATAAAACCTTATGATATTGAGGCATAACCTTGATAAGAAACCAGTAAATTGATTTAGTAACTTGAAGTGTAAATGAGTGAAAGGTAACTTCAATCTGGATAGGAAACTATTACTGATAAAACATTGAATAGCACACAGTATACAAATGAATGAGGTAACTATGACACATTGAGAAACAATGAATTAGCTACAATAAAAATTTGTGATTACAAAATGCAAGAGCCACAGAAGACATAAAGAAACCAAGTGAAAAGAATGCTATGTAAATCTAATCCAAAATCTCATCGATACAATAATATCAATCAAATTTAATGTATCCACCAATTTAGTTCGATTTTAACATAAATACCAAGACAGCTTTCGTATGCCAATACATAGCACAGAACATAACACTAGTGTTGATTCAATATGTCAATGTTTTCTTAACCTTTAAGTATATATTTCAGATGTATATACAAGTAACAAAATGTCACGACCCAACATCCCACCACATGCGTCGTGATGACACTTAATCTCTAAGACCAGGTAAGCCAATTGCAATTACATTTCGAGCTTTTTATTTTTTTGAAATATATAATTTAATACAAGTGTCGAAACCAAAAACGGAAACAAATATAACCTCCCAAGACTGGTAATACTGAGTCACAAATTCTAACTGAATACATGGAATGATCTCGAGCGTCGAATATACAATACTGTTCGAATAAGAAATTAACAGTACAATAAAATGAAAAAACTCCAAGGGACTGCGACGATCAAGCAGCAGCTCTACCTTGAATCCTTGCGATCACAGTCTAACTCTGTCCGAGTCCGATATCTCCAATACCTGGCTCTGCACAAAAATGTGCAGAAGTCTAGTATGAGTACACCACAGTCGATACCCAGTAAGTATCAAGACTAACCTCGGTGGAGTAGTGGCGAGGTACAGTCAAGACACTCACTAGTTAAATAACCTGTGTAATATAGCACTATACAATAGTACTAGAAAATAACTAGCAATGATAGCAACAAAATCAGCCAGTGATATAAACAGCAAGGCAACAAGAACACCATAATTATTGCCCAAACAAATAAGGAATACAAGTACAACCAATTAATCAAGTCCTTCAAATATAAACCTTTCACATATAATTATTTCAGATAAATATCTTTCGAATATACTTTCTTCCAATAAATATCTTTTGAATATAATTCTTTCAAATAAATATCTTTCGAATATAATTCTTTCAAATAAATATCTTTCGAATATAATCCTTTCAATAAAATATTTCGAATATAAATCTTTCAAATAAGATCTTTCGAATATAAATCTTTCAAATAAAAGTCACTCTGTGATATCTCATAATCATCAATCACGGGACTCGACCCACTTTCATAATTTCAAGGCACCTCGTGCGCATATCTCTATCACAACCGTACGGACAACTCACTTGCCAAAATATCAATATATAAGATCCGCACAGACAACTCACATGCAAATAATAAAATCATCATTTACTCACGGCAACTCGTGCCCACATCTCATGTTACAACTGCACGGATAACTCACATGCCAATATCATAATCATTATATACTCACGGTATCTCGTGCCTATAATTCATATCACAATCGCACGGACAACTCGCGTGCCAATAACATTATCCGCTCGGCAATAGCCACAGGCTCACAATTTCAACATGTATCAGACTATTATCAAATTTGCTGAATTAACAAAATAAGTTGCACAAGATATAAAAGTAATCAGAAGGAAATCACAACATCACATAAAAATCACCAGCACAATAACCCCACATCATCACATAAAAATTACCAACACAGTAACCCCACATCATCACATATCATCCCCGACAATAGCCACCTTTATCTCTCCTATAGCCACACTTATCACTCCTATAATAGCCTCCTTTATCCATCCTCCCTGACAATAACAATAGCCACCCTTATCACTCCTATAATAGCCTCTCTTATCTCCCCACCCTAACAATATCAATAGCCACCCTTATCGCTCATATAGCCACCCTTATCACTCCTATAATAGCCTCTCTTATCACTTCGTATAATAGCCTCCCTTATCACTCCGTATAATCGTCACCCTTATCACTCCGCCCATACAATATCCCAACACACATAACAATAGTGAAATTCCACCCTTATGACCGCATAATATCAACAGTGGAATTTCACCCTTATACGCCGCATAACAGTAACCCAAATCACACAACAATTTATACAGAAAATTATCACAACAACACCACATAATCAACTCGTATATACAAATTGCCCGTAGGCCACAACCTTTCCAAAGGTACAACGAAGTCAATTAATTTTACAACAGACAGCCCACGGCTCAACACAATGTATATAAAATCTCAAAAGTAACAACAAGGATGGAAAAATAACTCAGCAAGAACAACGCCTTTTTTAAATCCATATTCTTGGTAATTAGATTAATACCTCTTTTCAAATTTAATTAATTAATTATTTGCAGGTGAAAAATCCTTAATAAAATTATTTCCACGAAATGGAAACTCAAAAGAATACTGAATTCACATAAAAGTGAAGTGTCCATCACACCAAATTATCATATAAAACAAACTAGGCAAACAAGGAATGAGGCATGACAAATAAAGAATTTAATAAGTGCCAACAATTTTTAATTTAATACATAAGTGTATCTACGAATTTTAATTGATATAATTAGCACATATAAACTGAGTGCGTACTCGTCACCTTGCATACAATACTTTCAATCACTCAATTTCCACATAAGACTCAATGCCTAAGGGGTAATTCCCCCACACAAGGTTAGGCAAGATACTTACCTTTTTGAAGTTAGGCCGATATTTCAAAATAGTCTTCTTGTGTGAAACGACCTCCGGATGGCTCAAATCTAGCCAAATTAATTGCATAACTTTATTAAAATTCATTAGAAATAATTCCGGATAATATAACGTCGACTTAAAATTTTAAATTAAAAAGTCAACCCAAAAGTCAACGCGGGACTCGCATCTCAAAACCCGACAGAATTTTCACGAAATCCGAATACCCATTCCGATACGAGCTCAACCACACCAATTTTATCGAATTCCAATAACAAATCATCCTCCAAATCTACATTTTTTATTTTCAGAAGATTTCACATTTTTTCTCAATTTCTTCAATTAAATCCGAAATAAATGATTAATATAACCATGGATTTATAAAATATAATCACTTTCGGATATAGAACACTTACCCAAGTCAAAGTCGTGAAGAACTTGTCACGACCCAACATACCACTTCAAGTGCCGTGATGGCACCTAGTCTCTAAGACTAGGTAAGCCGATTTCAATTTCATTTCAAGCCATATATATATTTTTTTAATAGATAATCGAAACCCACAACGAAAATAAATATAACAACCTCCCAAGATTGGAAATACTGAGTCATGAACTCTAACTGGATACATGTAATGATCTCAAGGATCGAATATACAATACTGTTCGAATAAGAATTGACAGTACAATAAAATAGAAAGTCTCCAAGGGACTACGACGGCCAAGCAACTCTACCTTGAATCCTTGCGATCAACACACTAACTCTGTCCGAGTCCGATAACTCCAATACCTAGCTTGGCACAACAATGTGCAGAAGTGTAGTATGAGTATACCACCATCGGTACCCAGTAAGTATCAAGACTAACCTCGGTGGAGTAGTGACGAGGTACAGTCAAGATACTCATTAGTCAAATAACCTGTGCAATATAGCAGTATACAATAGTACTGAAAAACAACTATCAGTGATATAAACAGCAAGGCAACGAGAACACCATAATTATTACTCAAACGAACAAGGAACACAAGTACAACCAATTAAACAAGTCCTTCAAATATAAATCTTTCTTCTGAATATATTTCTTTCAAATAAATATCTTTCGAATATAAAATTCTTTCAAATAAATATCTTTTGAATATACTTCTTTCAAATAAATATGTTTCGAATATAATTCTTTCAAATGAATATCTTTCGAATATACTTCTTTCAAAAAATAGTCACTCTGTGACACCTCATTTCATATTTTCGTAACACGGGTCTCATCCTACTTTCATATTTCTAAGGCATCCCGTGCCCATATTTCTATCAAAACGGCACGAACAACTCACGTGCCAATAATAAAAATTATCATATTTTTTCCGGCACCTCGTGCCTGCATTTCATATTACATCTGCACGGACAGTTCACGTGCAAATAACATAATCATTATATTTCCCTAGCACCGCGTGCCCACATTTCATATCACATATGCACGGACAGTTCACGTGCCACTAACATAATCATTAAATTTTTCTGTCACCTCGTGCCCACATTTCATATCACATCTGCACGGACAATTCACGTGCCAATAACATAATCCGCCCGGCAATGGCCACATACTCACAATTTCAACATAGATCAGACTATTATCAAATTTACCAAAACAACAAGACAAGTTGCACAAGATATAAAAATAAACACAAGAAAAATCACAACATCACATGAAAATTATCAACGCAATAACCCCACATCATTACATAAAAATTTTTAACACAATAACCCCGCATAATGTGGCTATTGATATTGTCAGGGTTATTGTGATAAAAATTACGAACACAATAACCGCCCATATAATGTCAATAATAGAATGTCACCCTTATATGCCGTATAACATTAACCCAAATCACACAACAATTCACACGGAATGTTATCACAACAGCACAACATCATCAATTCGTATTTACAAATTGCCCGTAGGCCACAACCTTTCCAAAGGTACAACAAAGACAATTAATTTCATAACAGATAGTCCACGGCTCAACACAATGTATATAAAATTTCAAAAACAACAAGGATGGTAAAATAACTCAGCATAGGACAACACCATCTTTAATCCAAATTTTAGATAAATATATAAACACCTCAATTTAAACATATTTAATTAATTATTTACCGATGAAAAATCCATAATGTGATTATTTCCAAGAAATATCAAATCAACAAACATACAGAATTCACATAAAAATCCAAGTGGCAATCACACCAAATTTTCATATAAAATACAAACTCGACAAACAAGGAATGAGGCATGACAAGTCAAGGATTTACTAAGTTCCAATAATTTTCTAATTTAATATATAAGGGCATGTACGGATTTCAACCGATATAATTTTCACATATAAACCAAGTATGTACTCGTCACCTCACGTATGTAGTTTTCAATTACACAATTTTCACATAATACTCAATGCCTAAGGGGTAATTCTCCTACTCAAAGTTAGACAAGATACTTACCTCGACGAAACTAAACCGATACTTTAAACGATCTTCGCGAGTGAAGCCACCTCTGGACGGCTCAAATCTGAAATTCGCTCCTTCATAATACTATGATGGTCCACCACACTAAATAAATTTCAATGCACAATAATGCAACACAATTGCTCCAATATTAGCAAGATTTCCATACTTTAAGTCATTTAGACATTTTATCAAATATCTAATGTGTATATTTTTCTACAACCTCCTTCAATGGAATTTCTTCACCTAACAATCACCTTCCACACAAATGACTGATCTCACAATCGTCTCTTGGTCATCCACAACTTCCCTTAGCACATACATGTCCAACAATTCACTTCCAACCCACAAATCTTATCAATTAATTCATTTTACAATCTCTACAATACCAACACACCTAGGTTGGGCACTTATTGCTTCCGATCACCTTCCCATAAGTCCTAACACATATTTCGTACATAAATAATCACCATGAATTAGTTAGAGGTAGTAGACATACCTATTGTAGACCAAATCTTGAAAGACAACTTTTGAGGTCTTCTTGAGATTTTGAAGAAATCCTATGGAATCCAATCAAAACCTTGTTGTAACTAGTGATTGAGAAGTGAAATCATCATAAAAACACACTTAAAAACTCACCTTAGGTGTGTATTGGAAGCCTTGGCCGGATGGGTGATGGAGAGAAAGCCCTTGTATTGAAGAAATGACTTAGCCCCTCTCTCTACTCGTACTTGGGGTTATTTAATGGGCTCCTACGTGCGCGGCCGCGCACCTGAGGCAGAAACTCTTAAATATGCGCGGCCGCTCATCTGGGCGCGCATATGACATAGGTCCAGTAAAATGTCCATAACGTTTTATATACATATTCCAATGGCGAACGGTTTGATGCTTTGGAAACTCGACTCAAAGCGCTTTAATGTGATAGGTTATACACCATACAACTCTTCATATTTTGAGAGTTATGCTTATTTGAAGTTAGGTCTTGTGCGAACTCACTTGAAACTTTATCCCATCATATGATTTTCAACTTGACTTAGCCTTAGGACTCTTCTTAGACCATAAACTATTCTTAATACACCTCATACATATATTATCATATTCAATTGATATCCATCATATTCAATTGACAAGGTGGGTTGCTCTGATGGTAAGCACCCTCCACTTCCAACCAAGAGGTTGTGAGTTCGAGTCACCCCAAGAGCAAGGTGGGGAGTTCTTGGAGGGAAGGATGCCGAGGGTCATTTGGAAACAGCCTCTCTACCCCAGGGTAGGGGTAAGGTCTGCGTACACACTACCCTCCCCAGACCCCACTAGTGGGATTATACTGGGTTGTTGTTGTTGCTGTTGTAATTGATATCCATCATATTAATAGTCCTCATCTGCACACAAAATAATATAATTAGCGCACATCAACTTTTCTTAATAGCGCTTAGGTACTTCAAACTTTTCCGGGGGTCTTACAGAACTCCTCCAAAATCGCCCAAAAATCGAGCTTCAAACTCCAAAAACGAAATGAAGAAAATGACCATTTTTAGTCCTTAAGTTTCTGTCTAGGTTTGCATTTGCGGACAAAAACTTCGCATTTGCGAATGAACAGTAAAATCCAATGAACAGTGTTCGCAATTGCGAATTAACAGTGCCTCACCAGAAACTAGCAAACCCAAACTTCTCCGAAATAATCCGAAACCACCTCGAAATTCACCTGGAACCTCCCATACACAAACCATATATGAATTTCAATCATAAAACACGCTACGGACCTGCTCGCACACTCAAAATACTAAAAAGAGGTCGTCTTGACCCGATATTGACCATGGTCAAACTCCCAAATTTCTTAACTTTACTAATCTCTCAACCAATGATCCAAAAATACACCCAAGCCCCTCGGGACCCTGTCAAATCATACCAACAAGTCCCAAAATATGATACAAACTTAGTAGAGGGCTCAAATCAAATCAAACAATGCTGAAACTACGAATCGTACCTCAAATCGAATTATGAATTATGAAATTTCCAAATTCTATGATTTGCGCCGAAGCGTATCAAATCAATCCGGAAAGACTTCAAATTTTGCACACAAGTCATAAATGACATAACGAAGCTATTCTAATTTTCATAATCGATATCCGAGTTCGATATCAATAAAATCAACTCCCGGTCAAACTTCAGAGTTCCAATTTCTAACTCATGCTAAAATGCTTAAATTTATTCTACGGACCTCCAAATTCAAATCTGGACGCACACCTAAGTCCGAAATCATAATACAAAACTATTGGAATCATCAAAACACTATTACAGAGTCATCTACACAAAAGTCAAATCTCTGGTCAACTCTTTTCACTAAAGCTTCAAAATAAGAATTGTTTCTTCCAAATTGATCCCGAATTATCCGAAAACTAAGCTTGACCTTGTATGCAAGTAATAGCACATATTACGAAGCTGCTCGAGACCTTAAGCCACCGAGAGAGACACTAATTCTTAAACCGACAAGTCGGGTCATTACATTCCCTCTCTCTTAAACATACGTACGTCCTCGAACGTCCCAAGAATTATTTTGAGGAATTCAATTTACTGAGTGTATTTACTATACATGTATTCACGGGTGATCCTATGTCACCGCAATCAATATAAGTCCGACAACACCATCTCAGTTGAAGACTATTTCTTTTATATATCCACACTTATAAACTTTAAAAGTATTTTTTTTTCTTACACTCCAAACATTTTCAAAAGGTCCATATTTTATATCAACACATGGTATTAGCCTCAACCGACTGTAGCAACTCGTGCCTACACTCGCACACATCATACGCATGCCTATAACCATATCCGTGATCCTAATAGCTGTTCATAATCAATTACAACATCGTCCATTAACTTTTTGTTGACTAAAATCTCGTTTCAAACCTTCACCTTACTAACAATGAGACACGAGACATGAAGGCCTCATAATTATTTACCTGAATCAATGAGTCACATTTAACGCCACCTGGATACTCACCTTGTAGGCTAAAACTCAATAATTACAACACGAATATGGCCAAATATCAACAGAAAACACATACAAGAATTATCAAATAAGCCTAACAGGCATGACTCCCCATTAAAATCATAGTACAAATGTAATTTCACAAAGGGAGAATTTAAAACACATGAATTTAACCAGAAGGATCTCATCCTGATAATTTCCATCGCTGCACATGGCCCGGTTCAAACATATCAAAATCACATAAAAATGCAAGGATCCCATCCTCAACTCTGAATCACAAGTATTATGCACATTGTGCCAACTGAAACTTTCCATTTCTTTTCTTTCTTCTTTTTTCTTTTTAAATAAATTTCATAAAATAATTTCATAACACATAATGAACCACCATACCGGTAGGGCATATAATTCATAAAATTGTAATCCATTATCCTAAAATTATATCAAAACCCGCTGTAGTGAGTAATATAAAGTCACTTTTAGCCTCACAGCTCTCATTAGTGACTAAAACAGAATGATAGATGCGGCTATCACCATAGAATCTCCCAACAGAGGTAAACACATAAGTATATTACAGAATTATGAAGATCACCCATAAGTGGAGTATAATAGGAGGACTCGCCTCGATACTAAGAACCAAATCAAATTTAGGAAAAATATTCCTTTATAATAAATCCGGATCGTACATGTAACGACACCATCTGGTGTAGTGGCCTCAGCCATACCATAGCAATTATATCAATGGGCTGGGCCTCCCCCTCTAAGGCACCTTCTACCCGCCTATCCTCCACCCCTAATTGGCCTTGTATGTGGTGTAGTAACTGGAATAGAGCCTGTAGCCTGAGTGTTCTGATGAAATCGACCTCTCCCAAGCCTCAGACAATCTCTCATGATATGCCTAGTATCACCACACTCATAACAACCCCTCTGCGGGTGCGATTGCTCATACTGAGTCTGTGACGGATAACTGGAATAGCCACTGTAAGAACCCTGTGTTGGTAGTGCACTAAAAGTATTAACTGGAGCACTACGAGTACTCTAAATTGCGGACTGGGCTGACCGACTGTCCGAGCCTCCACCTTGATGAGTGCTAAATGCAGAGTAGAATCCACTGAATCCTCCAGAATTAATCATTAATTCTCAGTTGCCTGACTTGACTTTATATTAGCTAGTCGCAGTCACCAGGCAACAGCCTTTTTTATACATCTTTTCGGCTATTATTTTTACAGCGGCTATACTGTGTCATTTTTCCTTTCTTATTTTTCAAAAGTCCACCATTTCTGTGGGGGATAGGGTAGACCTACCCATGTATTATCAGCTAAAAATTTATTATGTAAACATCGAGTAGGCAAGGCCGGCTTTAATATTTTTGTTTTTGGCTAATACATCTTTAAGGTGAAGCACCTAAAGCACATTCTTTAGGACCCAAATTTGGGGCCCCTTTTTTTTTAACCAATAATAGGTTAATTTTTAGGAAAAACAATGAGTATTTTTCAGTAGACTCTTCTAAACCTTTTACGTGTGAACAAAAATCTAACAATTGCGATTATTATATTTCATTTCTAACCTCTTTTTATATATATATCAGAAAACATGTATATTAGTATATGTTATACTATTCACTTTCTTTCTTGATTTCTGCAAGAGTTAATCTCTCAAATCATATTTAATTTATACACTTCTATATTTTCTTTCTTGCTTTCTTGGATTCAAATATGATAAATTATAGTATTATTTTCTCAAAAATCTTAGCTTAAGAACACTATTCATAAAATATATTGCGCATTCTTTTTTATTTTCCTCACTTTCAAGCATTGTGAGAAATTATGGAAGCAACAAAAATATATTTTAGAATCAAATCATCAACTTTCTTGAGTGAGATTCCATTATTCACACTTTCAAGTGTTTCTTTTATCTCATATTTTTTATTTTTGCTATTTTTACTTCGTGTATATATATTGTTTTTTATCCATTTATTAGAATTTAAATATCTCAACGAAAACATGAATATGATAATTCAAAAAAGAAAAAAGAACTAAAACAATAACACAGTTCCTAAAAAGGATAATTATGAGAAATCAATTATAAAAAATTATTATTAGCTTTGCTCTTTTTTTTATATATAATTCACGCCGTTGGTGGATCTGGCCTTCTTGAATACCATAACAAGAAACTATAAGAAACTGATTACACTTTTAAGATCTGAACTTATAAGCCATGATACTAGCCTTTCATATGTAATTCCGTTGGCCATATAGGTTCTATCCTGTTACACAAAAAAAATGTAACCCTAACATATATGTACAGCCAAAACGGCCAAAAAGATCATACACAAATTAAACATTTTCCCCCTGTCTATGTCTTATGGATGGCATCTGACTTTTATCAAGAAAATAAGGTCCTGCAGCACTCTTAGGGAGATCCTTATGATGTTACACAATTATTTCCCTGTATTCAATACTGAATTTTGCAAGAGCACCCACAACTTGATTGGACTCTCTATAACGTGGTTAATCACAAACGGTTCTCAAACTATTAGAAAAATCGTCTTCAAGTAAGTGTGTGTATGGACTTTTTTACCATGAAGAAACTGAGGGGGATATAAAGAAAGAAAGTGAAAAGAATGCTATGTAAATCT
>AWOL01S0053667.1:0-13794 GCA_000715115.1 Nicotiana otophora
CTAGGATTTGAGACAACACTATTGGTGGAGGAGGATGAAGAAGGATATAGTTGGGTTTGTGGCCAAATGTCTAAACTGTCAGCAGGTCAAATATAAGCACCAGAGTCCGGGTGGATTACTTAAGAGATTAGAGATCCCAGAGTGGAAGTGGGAACGGATCACCATGGACTTTGTAGTTGGACTTCCACGGAGTTTGAGAAAGTTCAATGCTATTTGGGTGATCGTGGATCGGCTGAACAAGTCAGCTCATTTTATTCCAGTACTGACCACTTATTCTTCTGAGAGGTTGGCTGAGATTTATATCAGAGAGATTGTCCGCCTTCATGGTATTCCAGTATCCATCATTTCAGACAGAGGTACACTGTTCACATCACGGTTTTGGAGAGTCGTATAGCGGGAGTTGGGTACTAGGGTGGAGCTGAGTATAACCTTTCACCCTCAGATAGACGGGCAGTCCGAGCACATAATTCAGATTCTTGAGGATATTCTTTATGCCTGTGTGATGGAGTTCGGAGGGTCATGGGACCAATACTCGCCACTTGCTGAGTGTTCTTACAACAACAGTTACCAGTCCAGCATTCAGATGGCACCGTATGAGGCTTTGTATGGTAGGCGATGCCGGTCCCCAGTGGGATGGTTTGAGCCGGGCGAGGCCCGATTATTGGGTACAGACTTGGTCTAGGATGCCCTGGATAAGGTGAAGGTGATTCAGGAGAGACTTCGCACAGCCCAGTCCATGTAGAAGAGTTATGCGGACCGAAAGGTTTGTGATTTGGCATTTATGGTTAATGAATGGTTCTTGCTTCGGGTATCGCCTATGAAGGGTGTCATGAGGTTCGGGAAAAAGGGCAAGCTGATCCCGAGGTTCATTGGTCCTTTTGAGATATTGCAGTGAGTTGGGGAGGTTGCTTATGAGCTTGTCTTGCCTCCCAGCCTAGCAGGATTTCACCCAGTATTCCACGTGTCTATGCTCCGGAAGTATCATGGTGATCCGACTCATGTATTGGATTTCAGGTCAGTCCAGTTAGACAAGGATCTATCTTATGTTGAGGAGCCAGTAGTCATTTTGGACAGGCAGGTCAGAAAGCTCAGGTCAAAGAATATTGCTTCAGTAAAGATCCAGTGGAGAGGTCAGCAGATCAAGGAGGCGACTTGGGAGACCGAGAAGGATATGAGCAGCCAGTACCCTCATCTTTTCACAGTTTCAGGTATGTCTTTATACTCGTTCGAGGACGAACGATTGTTTTAAGAGAGGGAAGATGTAACGACCCGGCCGATCGTTTTGAGAGTAATAGCCCTGATACCCTATTAACTGCTTTCCTTATATCTATTTCTGTTATTATGACTTGCCGGGATAATTGGTTTTGAGTGTCAGAGTGTTTTGGGACACTTAGTCCCTAAATGAGAGCTTAAGCCTTAGGATTTGGAATGTAGTCATAACTGTGTGAAGAGGACTCCGGAATGGAATTCCCTCGGTTATGTTAGCTCTGTTTGGTGATTTTGGGTTTAAGGGCTTGTCCGGATTGTGTTTTGGAGGTCTGTAGCTCATTTAGGCTTGAAATGGCGAAAGTCGAATTTTTGGAGTTTTGGGCCGGTAGTGGAATGTTTTATATCGGGGTCAGAATCTGATTCCGGAAGTTGAAAGAGGTCCGTAATATCGAATATGACTTGCGTGCAGAATTTGGGGTCAATCGAACGTGGTTTGATAGGTTTCGGCATCAGTTGTAGAATTTTAAAGTTTCAAGTTCTTTAAGTTTGAATTGGAAGGCGATTCGTGATTTTAGCATTTTTTTAATGTGACTTTAGAGCTCAACTAAGTTCGTATAGTGTTTTAGGACTTGTTGTTATGTTTGGTTGAGGTCTCGGGGGCCTCGGGTGAGTTTTGGATGCTTAACAGATCACTTTTGAACTTTGAAAGATAATAGATTTCTGGTGTTCTGTTGCAGGCATTTTCTTTATCACGTTCGCGAGGGAGTCCTCGCGTTCGCGTAAGGTATCTGGGAAGGGCAGATAAATTACTCTTCACGTCCGTGAAGTCTCTCTCACATTCGCAAAGGTGTGGAACCTCGAAGCTACGCATTCGCGAAGGTGTGGAACCTCGAAGCTACACATTCGCGAAGGTGTGGAACCTCGAAGCTACGCGTTCGTGAAGAAGAACTGGAGGTCCCGCGTTCGTGCTGGAGATCCCGATGAAGCTATGCGTTCATGCTTCGCATTCCCGATGGAGATCCCACATTTGCGAAGGGTCAAGCTGAGTGGTCTTCGCATTCGCAACATGTGCATCGCGTTCGCAACATGTGCGTCGCGTTCTCGATGGAGGACTTTTGGACCGAAGTAAATTGTACTTTGCGAACGCGAGGGTATGGCCGCGTTCGCGAAGAAGGACACGTCTGGGCAATATTAAAGTTTCCAAAAATGGGGTTATGCCATTTTTATCAAAACCTTGAGTTGGGAGCTCGGATTTTGGACGAGGGATTGAGGGATTTTCAGAGATATCGATTGGGTAATGGTTCTTAATTCCTTTATGGTTATATTCCACTAATCTATGCTTGAATTCATCGTTTAATTTCGGATTTGGGGTTAAAATTTGAGAAACGTTCTTAGGCCAAATTTTAGGGTTTTGATCGAGATTTTGGTATCGTATTTGAACAATTTTGTTACGAGTAAACTCGGGAGTGAATGGGTGCTCGTATTTTGCGACTTTTACTCTATTCTGAGTCGTGGGCCCCACGGGCAATGTTTTCGAGTTAATTTTGGAGTGTTTGTTAAAATATTAATTTCATTAATTAGATGAGTCTATTATGGTTGTATTTATGATATGTAATTGTTTGTGGCTAGATTTAGGCCATTCGGAGCCGAATATTCGTGGGAAAGGCATTGTGACCGATTAATTGAGCTTGGTTCGAGGTAAGTGGCTTGCCTAAATTTGTGTGTGGCAAATCCCCTTAAGATTTGAAACTATTGTGATATGTGATCGCTGTGTACGTACACGAGCTTGTTGTGGTAAAAATACGATTTTCTTACTGAGCAGCAACATGTTTTCCTGTTATTTTGAGTTATACCATTTTAATGAGTACAAATCTATCTATTTTATTCTTAATTAGGTTATTCCAATAGGTGTAGCTATCATGTTTAGTCTATTACAACATGTCTACGTCTCTTAATTGTTTATGTGAATTATGTGCAGCATGATTAGTGAATTGTTTGCACCTTCCCTGACTGGTACCTAGCCTAAATTGTAAACATTTTGTGATGTAATTGTATTTCTATCTTTCACACTGCATATTTACTTTGGGACTACGGAATGGTATTTCGGGAGATCCCCTGTCTTGCATATTTAAATTGGTACTACGGACGTATTCCGAGAGATCCCCATGTCTTGCATATTTAAATTGGGACTACGGACGTATTNNNGAGATCCCCCTGTCTTGCATATTTATTTTGGGACTACGGACGTATTCTGGGAGATCCCCCAGCATTGCATATTTACTGTGGGACTATGAACGTATTCCGAGAGATCCCCCTGTACTGCATATTCATTCGGGACTACGGGACGGTATCCCGGGAGATTCCACATTNTTTGTGGCTAGATTTAGGCCATTCGGAGCCGAATATTCGTGGGAAAGGCATTGTGACCGATTAATTGAGCTTGGTTCGAGGTAAGTGGCTTGCCTAAATTTGTGTGTGGCAAATCCCCTTAAGATTTGAAACTATTGTGATATGTGATCGCTGTGTACGTACACGAGCTTGTTGTGGTAAAAATACGATTTTCTTACTGAGCAGCAACATGTTTTCCTGTTATTTTGAGTTATACCATTTTAATGAGTACAAATCTATCTATTTTATTCTTAATTAGGTTATTCCAATAGGTGTAGCTATCATGTTTAGTCTATTACAACATGTCTACGTCTCTTAATTGTTTATGTGAATTATGTGCAGCATGATTAGTGAATTGTTTGCACCTTCCCTGACTGGTACCTAGCCTAAATTGTAAACATTTTGTGATGTAATTGTATTTCTATCTTTCACACTGCATATTTACTTTGGGACTACGGAATGGTATTTCGGGAGATCCCCTGTCTTGCATATTTAAATTGGTACTACGGACGTATTCCGAGAGATCCCCATGTCTTGCATATTTAAATTGGGACTACGGACGTATTTCGGGAGATCCCCCTGTCTTGCATATTTATTTTGGGACTACGGACGTATTCTGGGAGATCCCCCAGCATTGCATATTTACTGTGGGACTATGAACGTATTCCGAGAGATCCCCCTGTACTGCATATTCATTCGGGACTACGGGACGGTATCCCGGGAGATTCCACATTGTGTATACCTTGTTCTGAGCCGAGGGTTCCCTTGACTATTAAATTTCTTTGTAAAGTTTTCTTTAACTCTGATGTCCATTACCTTGTTCTGAGCCGAGCGTTCCCTTCTCATGTCCATTATCTTCTGTATTTTTCCTTGTTAGACTCTGATGTATAGAGACACTAGATTTTTCTTTCTGTAGTTTGTGATTCACG
Source organism: Nicotiana otophora (assembly GCA_000715115.1). Taxonomy (NCBI): domain Eukaryota; kingdom Viridiplantae; phylum Streptophyta; class Magnoliopsida; order Solanales; family Solanaceae; genus Nicotiana; species Nicotiana otophora. Next base: position 4,527 of record AWOL01S0053667.1, read on the forward strand.
ATGTTCCGGGTTTTGGGATTTGTTGTGTATTTTTGAATAATTGGTTAAATTCATTTTTTCTTATTTCATTATTCCGCAAAAATGTTAGGCATACCTAGTTGTAGAGACTAGGTGCCATCACGACGTTACACGGAGGGGAAATTGGGTCGTGACAGTTCTGAATCACAAGTAATATGCACATCGTGCCAATCAAAAATTTCCTTTTTCTCCTTTTAAATAATTTCGGTTACACAAAATCACAACACATAATGAACCCCATTCTGGTAGGGCATATATTTTACAATTTGTAATTAATTATCCGGAAATTACATCAAAACTTACCGAAATGAGTAACAGAAAGCCACTTTTAGCCTCGCAGCCCTTATTAGTGACCAACATGGAATGATAGGCGTAGTTATCTGCATAGAATCTCCCAACAGGAGTAAACACATAAGTAATTTATAGAATTATGAAGCTCACTCATAAGGGGAGCACAATAGGAGGTCTCGTCTCAATACTCATAATTGAATCAAGTTAGGGAAATTATTCCTTTATATTAAATCGAGGTCGTACCTGTAATGACACCATCTGATGTAGCGACCTCTGCCATACCATAAAACAAATATATCAACGGTTGGGTCTCCACCTCTAGGACGCCTTCTACCCGCCTGTCCTCCACCCCTAACTGGTCGTGTGGGTGGTGTAGTAACTGCAATGGTACACGTAGCCTCAGTGCTTTGATGAGATATGACTCTCCCAAGTATGGAACAATTTTCTCATGGTGTGCCTAGTATCACCGCATTCATAACAACCCCTTTACGGGTTTGGCTGCTCATACTGAGTCTGTGCCAGATAACTTGAACAACCATTATAGGAAACTCATGTATTAAAAGAACTTACTGGAGCACCCCGATTAATCGATATGTGGATTGGGTTGACCGACTGCCTAAGCCCCCGCCATAATGATTTATACTCGTAGAGTAGAATCCACTGAATCTTCCAGAACCTCGGGATATCTTGGTCTCCTTAGTTTCCTTTTTTTCCCCACCCCGAACACATTCTAATATCTTGGAAATTTCTACTACTAGCGGAAACGAAGTATCATCCTGTAGCTCCCGTGTCGTACAAAATTGTACGATCATATTTGAGTCCTTTAAAGAGTCTGTGGACTCGCTCTCTGTCTGTAGGAAGCAGAGTAGGAATATGACGGGCTAACTTATTGAACCTGATGGAATATTATGACACTACCATGGTGACCTGACGCAACCGTTCAAACCCTATGCGCCACACATTACGGAGAGTCCGGGAAACAAATTCTTTAAAAAGCATTTCTGAGAACTGAGCCAAGTGGGCGGTGTTACATTGGCTGACCTGCCCTCTTCATAGGCTTGCCACGGACACCTGTGGAGAATTATCTCTCTCAAGGCCAATTTCTTCTTTGTTATGCTGACCCAATACTGTTGAGTTGACCCATTACTTAACATACTCTTCGATTCTTATTTGGGGTAACCCTTACCCCTATTTATACACAACGATCACAAAAGTAGAGCTCCATACAGACAAATCATGGCACGGACCACATTGTCCAGAATCTCGTCAACCACTGTACTTTCTCCGAAGCACCCCAAAAATTCACAACCGTGACGTCCACGCTGAGTAGACCTTATGTAAATCTAAAGTTGTTTCTCCAACTCCTTTGGTACTAAAGTATAGGATTATTAAGGAGGCGGACATACCACAAGTCCCAATCTTATCCTTTACAAAATCTTAGGCCTTAAACATGTGTAAATATTTGGGGAACCATTCAGTACCACATATATACATTTCAGGCCAAAACTGATATAACACATAACCCCGCAATCCATCCATTGATAGTGGACTCCCCCACTCGGCGCGAAGTCATAGTTTACCACGTCCGATGGTCCACAATATTAACCTTCATAGCTCGTATAAATCAACCATATGCCAAGGTCTATTGCACCCCCCCCACATGATTCACTGGGTGATCTCTCAATACGTCCCCATCTTTAGTCGGAACCACACGTTGAGGCAATGTTTGAGCATCTCTGGCTCCCTCGTAGTCCATCTGCGGCATCACGAACCGTTGATGCACAACTGATACTGAGTGAGCAATGTCATACACGAATGGATGCAAATAAATATGAGATATATGTTTCAAGACAAATCAATGTCGCACGATAAGTAATGAAAGAAGTGGAATTATTCCTAAATTCTGTAGCCTCTGGAAGATAAGTACAGACGTCTCTGTACCGATCCTTCAGACTCTACTAAGCTTGCTCGTAACTCGTGAGATCTATGTAACCTAGTGCTCTAATACCAACTGTCACGAACTGAAATTCCCACCTTCGGGACCGTGATGGCGCATAACATTTCACTTCCTAGGAAAGTCAATGTTAGAATATAACTAGCCATTTTAATAAAATTTTAAATTAATTAATAACAAGGAAACAAATGCAGAAATAAAGTCTGAAATAAAGTGAATAATCCATATTAATCGTGAAATCTAAATACCATCCCAGAACTGGAGTCACAAGTGCACGAGCTTCTAGAATAATACAAAAAAGGTCTAAATAAAATTCAAGTTGTTTGAAATATAATACATAGCTGAGATAAGATAGAAGGGGACTTCCGAACTGCGAACGTTGTGCAGTTATACCTCAAGTCTCCACTGGTAGCCGTATCAGGGCAAATCTACAGTACGCCACTGGGACAAACTCCGAAATCTGCACAAGAAGTGCAAAGTGTAGTATCAGTACAACCAACCCCATGTACTGGTAAGTGCCGAGCCTAACCTCGACGAAGTAGTGACGAGGTGAGGGCAGACCGCTTATATTAACCTGTACACAATAATAATAATAATAATAATAATAATAATGGGAATAGTAGTAACACAAGTAAATAATATCAATAATTGAAGCCAATTCAGCAGTCACAATCCCTCAACTTGTTTCCATTGCGGCGTGCAACCCGGTCCCTCAATATAAACTTTTAAATAAATTTGTTGCGGTGTGCAACCCGATCCCCCAATATAAACTTTTAAATAAATCGGTTGCGGCGTGCAACCCGATCCCCTAATATAAACTTTTAAATAAATCTGTTGCGGCGTGCAACCCGATCCCCCAATATATTTAACAACTCTTAAATGTAATAAAAATATTCCAATAAATACCACGTTTAATGAGAAAGTATTAAGCATCCAGGCATACAATACGTATAATTTATTTATGAAACAAACAATGAAAAGTAACAATTAATTGTGAAAATTAGGGAGAAAATAGGAAGTTTAATATTTAATATGCTAAATGTCCAGTAGCAATTAAGACACATAAATCAAATACGCACGTAATAATTATTGCAGGAATTCAAGGCATAATATTGAGCATGGAATATGAGAGAAATAATTAAAATAATAATTAATTCATGTCTTAAAAAATTTATGATTTCAAATAATTATGCAAATAATTTATTTGACGACATATAGACCCTCGTCACCTCGCCTATTCATCGTTCACATGAATTTCATCTAACAAATCATTCAAGGATTCTATTCTCTCAAGTCAAGGTTAACCACGACACTTACCTCGCTTCGCAACCAAATTCAAGAATCCAATAAACCTTTGCCTCGCGAATTCATGTCTGAAATCCTCAAATCTAGTCATAAACAATTCAGTATACTCAATATAAATCGTAGGAAGTAATTCCATATGAATTTACTAATTTTTCGGATTAAAGTCCGAAATGCATCTCAAAATGTATCAGTGGGGCCCACGTCTCGAATCTCAAAAACACTTACGAAATCCGAACACCCCTTTCGATACGAGTTCAACCATCGGATTGGCTTTCATATCTTCATTTTATATTTTTGGAAGATTTTATAAAAATCTATTTTTGCTTCCATAAATTCACGAATTCATGATGTAAATGAGTATGGAATCATGAAATATAATCAATATAGGATAAGGTATACTTACCCCAATGTTTTCTTGTGAAAATCGCCCAAATATCGCCTTACCCGAGCTCAAAATCTTGAATAATGAAAAATGGGACGAAATCCCATTTCTAGAATTTAAGTTCTGATGTCTAGGAATTTCTTCTTCGCGAACGCGATAGTGCTCTCGCATTCGCTAAGCACATTTTTGTGCTGCCCCCGATTTCTTCTTCGCGAACGCAATGCCCTCTTCGCGAACGTGAAGAGTAAATTTCGCCTACCTCCAGTTCTTCTTCGCGAACGCGAGACCCCTATCGCGAACGCGAAGAAGGAAACCAGACAGTGCATCAGAAAAATTCCAGCAAAGTTCCAAGTCCAAAATTCAACCCGTTAACCATCTGAAACTCACCAGAGGCCCCCGAGACCTCAACCAAATACACCACCAAGTCCTAAAATATAACTACCCGACCAGTCATTTTAAAAGTTATAGCCCGGTTTCTCAATTTACTGCTCATTCTGTACTTTATAACCTTTACGTGACTTGACGGGATAATTGGTTCGGTTCTGGTGAGGTTTTTAGAATGAATTGGAACACTTAGTTCCAAAGTTCAAAACTTAAGTTAAAAAGGTTGGCTGGATGTCGACCTATGTATAAACAACCCCAAAATAGAAATTTGATGATTCCAACAGCTCCGTATGGTGATTTTGGACTTAGGAGCGTGTTCGAAATTTTATTTGGAAGTCCGTAGTTAAATTAGGCTTGAAATGACTAAAATAGGAATTTAAGATTAGAAGTTTGACCGGGGAGTTAACTTTTGATATCGGGGTCAGAATCCAGTTCCGAAACTTTTCATAGCTCTGTTATGTCATTTATAACTTGTATGCAAAATTTGAGGTCAATCGGACTTGATTTGATAGGTTTTGGCATCGAATATAGAAGTTGGAATATATTAGTTTCCGTTAAGCTTGAATTAGGGTGTGAATCGTGTTTCTAGCGTTGTTTGATGTGATTTTAAGTTTTGACTAAGTTCGTATTATATTTTAGGACTTGTTGGTATATTTTGTTGAGGTCCTCGAGGCCTCGCATGAGTTTCGTACGGTTAACAGATCAAACATTTGCACTTAGAGTTGCTGAAATCTGGTGTCTGGTTTCCTTCTATGCGATTGCGTGAGAAGGTCCGCGATCGCGTAAACTTAATTGGGAAGCTGGAAAATTTGTGCTATGCAATCGCGGGGGCAAATCTGCGATCGCGTAGGTTTGGCAAGCTATGCTATGCGAACGCGTGACTAAGACCGCGTTCGCGAAGAGGAAACGAGGCAGAATGGTCTACACGCTTAACCCTTTGCTATTGCGTGGATGAGTCCGCGATCGCGTAGGTCTGGGAATGCTATGTTTCGTGATCGCGTGGAGTTATCCGAGATCGTACAGTATTAATTTTCGGAAGTGGGGATTTGTTCTTCGCCATCGCGTTATTCATCCGCGATCGCATAAGCTTAATTCTAGGCAACTTTATTTTGTTCTTCGCGATCGCGTGCCTTTGACCGCGATCGCATAGAAGAAAAAGCCTGGGCAAAAGGTTTTAGTTCTGAAAATGGAACTTCGTCCCATTTTCCATTTTTGACGAATTGGAGCTCGGGAAGAGGCGATTTTCGGGAGATTTTCAAGGAAAACAACGGGGTAAGTGTTCTTAACTCAATATTGGTCAAATTACCCGAATCCATGGTTGTTTTTAACATTTAATTGGTGAATTAAGTTGGAAGATTTAGAAAACCCTCTTGGTTTAAATTGAAGATTTGAGGGTTGAGTTGATGTCGGATTTTAGTAAAATTTATGTGGTTGAACTCGTGGTTTAATGGGCGTTCATATTTCATAACTTTCGCCGGATTCCGAGACGTGGGCCCCACTGGCAACTTTTGAGTTAATTTTGGATTTTTAAAAAAACAATAGTATTTACTTATGAAATTGATTTCTATAATTTTTGTTGACTGTATCGAATTATTTTGGCTAGATTCAAGCCATTCAGAGTTGGATAATCGAGGAAAAGACCCACTAGTGGATTAAATTGGAGCAAGTCGAGGTAAGTGACTTGTCTAACCTTGTGTGGGAGAAATTCCCCCTAGGATTGGTATTGATGTGATAATTGTAATGTGTTGAAGTCGTGTACACGAGGTGACGAGTGTGTACACGGGCTAAATGTGGAAGATTATGTCTTTAAATTGTGTAGAGCACTGTTGCATATTAATTAAAATATTTTATTCTGTCATATTCATCATCATTAATATATTTTCGTATTTTAAATTTGCCTGACCTGTTCCTGCTAAGTGTTTTATTTGTTTAGTTGAAACTCTATTTTCTTTTGTTCTGTGCATTACTTGAAGGATGTATTTCTTAATTTAAATATTATTAAAAATGAAGTATTTTATATTTAAAATTTTGATATTTAGACAAGGTGTTAAATTTGTGAAATATTATTTTTGCTGAATATTTTATGAGATTTTCGTACTCATTGTGATGGAGTCGTGCGCTCTTTATTATGGAAAATATTGTTATTGCTTTTATTTGGCATGATCCGTGAGATCTTTATTGTGAAAAAATATTGTTATTGATTAATTTTGGCAAGTTAAACTATTTGGGCACTTGAGGTGCAAATTGTGATATTGATACGCATGCAGTGGTATAAAATTTGTGTGTTGAAATACATGTGGTGAGATAAGGGTGGCTTGATACGCGTGGCTAGTAGGGGAACTACTAGAAGTCATGCGGTGTGATAAGGGTGGCTATAACGCGGGATGCTATTTCGAAAAAAATATTTTCTTTAAAATTAAATGTGAAGGCTCCCGCAGTGATATAAGAAAATGAGATATTGTCATTGTTTTTTATGATTTGGGACTACGAGACGGTACCTCGGGAGTGCCCTTGTGGATATTTATTTATGGCTGCAGTTGCCTTTGATTATTGTTGTAATTTTCTTAAAGTTGAAAAATTTTGTTTTGTTTTTGCGAGGTATTATTTGCCCTTATTCTGTGTAGTTAAATGGTGACATACTATTTACTTGATTCATTTCCATTGTCATTTTATTTTTATTATATTGTTATACATTTTACCATGTCTTTTATTATTCCAGTAGGGCCTGACCTGACCTCGTCACTACTCTACCGTTGTGGTATACTCATACTACGCTTTTGCACATCTTTTTGTGCAAATCTAGGTATATCGTATCCGACCAGGTATCAGTGAATTAGCCGTACGAGAAGACTTCTAGGTATATCTGCCAGAGTTTGCAAACTCCAGAGTCCCCTTCTATCCTTATTATGTTGTTTCCTTATTTTCTTTAGACCTTGATGTATAAAGAAATCGAAGATAAATTCTTAGAAGCTTGTGACTTATTCCTACCGGGTTTTGGGAGTTGTAATTAGGTGAATTGTAGGTTTATTTATTTCAGATTTCTATTGTTATTCCTCATTGATAGACTTACCTAGTCTTAGAGACTAGGTGCCATCACGACATCCTTCGGAGGGAATTTGGGGTTGTGACAAGTTGGTATCAGAGCCCTAGGTTCATATGTATTATGAGTCACAAGCAGGTTTAGTAGAGTCTCGCGGATTGGTACGGAGATGTCTGTACTTATCTTCGGGAGGCTATGGAACTGTTAGGAGATATTCACTTCTTTGATTCCTTATCGTACGCATTTGTTGACTTCAAAGTTCTAAACCATTGTATTTCTATTCTCTCACAGATGGTGAGGACACGCACAACTAGATCTGATGATCAGACACCCGAGCCCCCTATTAGCGACGCAAGAGGTCGGGGTCGGGGCAGAGGCCGAGGAAGACCACGTGGTGCATCCAGAGCACCTGCACGAGCTGCTGCAGCAGAGCCACCAGTAGCTCTAGATGGAGAGCATGTACCTGAGACGCCTGTTACTACTCATGCACTTCAGGAGGCTCTTGCCCAGTGTTTGAGCATGTTTGGCACTCTAGCTCAGGCAGGACTAATTCTACTTGCTCCTGCCACATCTCAGGCAGGGGGAGGAGTACAGACTCCCGCCCGCCGTATCCCAGATCCACGGGCCCAGGTTGACCATGCACCGGAGGTTATACCAGCACAACTAGTTGTCCCAGTTCGGCCTGAGGTTAGGATAGCAGTTTCAGAGGGGGAGCAACTCCTTAATCCCTCCGTATAAGGAGTTTCACTTGAATATAATCAGTGGCTTCCTCTTCGTATATGTGAAAAATCCCTCCTTAATATAAAGTGTATGCCAAGTATATATAGAATATGTATGCTTAAAAAGTGATGAGTGGAGGAGCAGGCAATAAGATGCGAGGGAGAGGGGGCTGATTGTGTGTGTGTGCGCAACGTGTGTGTGTGAAGGGAAATGGAGATATGGTGTTGGGACGTGAAGAGTGTTGTGTGTAGGTAGTGATTAGTTAGATTGGAAATTTGCTAATCTTTTGGTTTTATTTTCGTTTTTCTTTCCTTTTTGTTTTTCTTTAAAAGATAAAATATAAAGATAAGATAATTAACTAACTAATTTTTAGACTAAAATAATATAGGCAAACTAAATTATTATACTTTAATTTAAATGACACCCAAAATATACTAAAGCTAAGCAAACTTATTTACTATAATTCTAATTAAAAGAAACCATATATTTTTGTAAATTTTCTTTTTCTCTTTATAAATAGAAATACAATTTATACTATAAGCATGTGAAATGTTTTTTTTTATTCAAGATTAGACCTAGAAAAAATATTTACACTAAAATAATATAGAATTCGGGTGTGGTCAAAAATTAGTTATTCACAACATGCCCCTCTTTGCTTGGAAACATGAAGAGTTTTCAGGCAAAGAAAATGAACAAGGTGACTAATTTTAGACCTCACTATTATTTAAAAAGGAAAAGAAGAGAAAAGAAGAGGTTGCGACCGAGCCTTGGCTTAGGCAGCCTACATATCCCGGGTTATAAGGGAATCAGGTCACGTGTAGTTCAAGTGGAAAATGACTGATAAAGTATGCTTAGATGGAGAGTCGAGTGAAGTTCCGTCGAGGTTCCAATCTGCGGTTCCTATTATTACATCAAAATAAAAAAAAATTACATACTCTTGAAATCTAAGAGTTACAAAATTCCTATCTAAATGGCATCTGGAGTCTTGTCTTGATTCTTTGCGCTCGTTTCTCTTTCTAAGCTGCTCTCGCTAGCAGGGAATCTAGTTCAGCAAGATCCATGTGGAAAGACCTTGCTAATGCCATTTTTGACACTAGACATAGGCTGCTAGGAAGGAAGACTCTGAAGATGACATAAAAAAGAGCTGAGTTGGCAGCTCTGGAAGCACTGATAG
>AWOL01S0053677.1:5441-21935 GCA_000715115.1 Nicotiana otophora
CGTAGTCCTTCTTTTGGAGAAGTTTTCACATTTTGAGGTATAGCCGGGTCCTTGTTGCCGGCACTGTCATGTTGGTCTTTTGTATCATTAGAGGCTCTATAGACGTTTATGTGGGTCGTGTATGGGTATCAGAGTGGTCACTAGACTAAGCCTTATTTTGAAAACTTAACTATGGCATAATGTATATAATGAAAAATGGACTAGCAACGTTTATGCATGTATATCTGATCTCTCCCCTATTTTGCAAATGGTAACGCATCCTCTTTTTAGATCATGAATGAGTCAGGTAGGGAAGGTCTAATAGGCTTGCCCTACTGGGTTCACTCGGCTGAGCGCCGGTCTAGTTTGGAGCATGACAAACTTGGTATCACAACCTAAGGTTTTAAAGTGGCCTACGATGTTTCGAAGCCGTATCTAGTAGAGCCCTTATTATCGGTGTGTTGTCGACCACATCTATAATTAGGGGGCTACTTGGACATTTAGGAATAATACCCTTCATTGTTGTTCTATATCATGCGATGGAGCAGGATGTGAGGTTGTTCTCCTCTAACTCATGCTTTGTTCTAACTTTCATCAAATGGCACCTAAGAAAAGAGTGAGAATTCGCCAAGAAGCCAATGCCATCTCAGGAGTGGTTGTTGATCCCCTACTTGATAATGTGGGTGAGGATAGTCCCCCTACTATCACACTACCTAATTCGTGTACTCCATAATATACTACCCCAGTTCCTACACCCGCGGAGGGTGCCATAATCCCTCCCACCGATATACATGTTCTACCTCCAGCCCCAGCTCCAGGACCCGATATTTTTGATAGGGATCTTAGAAGAGCTATTTAGATGCTGACTCAGTTAGTAGCTTCCCAGGTTCAAAGGTTAAATGTTGTTCCCACCTCATTTAGCTTGCAAGGAGATTCTTTCGGTTCCAGGGTAAACAGGTTCCTTCAGTTAGACCCTCTAGTGTTCACATGTACTGATCCCGAGGCAGACCATCAAGATTTCATTGATGAGATGCATAAGACTCTCCGAATTATGCGTGCTACAGAGACGGAGGGAGTAGAGTTGGCCTCCTATCATTTGCAAGGGGTGGCATATTCTTGGTTTGAGATGTGGGAGGATTCTCGTGAGGAGGGACGCCCTCTGGCGAGATGGAGTGAGTTCGCGGATGCCTTCATAGACCATTTGTTTCCTGCCGAGACTAAGGCAGCTTGCGCTGTGGAGTTTGAGACCCTTAAACATGGCAGTAAGAATGTATGGGATTATCATATGGAGTTCGTGCGCCTGTCGAAGTATGTAGTTCATATAATGTCGACTATGGAGGCAAGAGTGCGTCAATTTGTGTAGGGCCTTAGCCCTTTGGTTATTCATGAGGCTGCCATAGCTGCTTTAAATTCTTACATTAACCATGGAAAGATGGTGGCATTTGCCCAATCTACAAAGGCTCGAAAATTAAAGCTCAAGATGGAACGAGAAGGTAGTAGTAGGGCCCGATCAGCGGCCACCCTCTGGGATTCGTTCGCAGGTGGGAGATCAGCTTTTCAGGGAGGATCATCAGGGCCATCCTAGTCTTATGCTTAGTCTTCAGCTACAGCCCTGCCATCAGGGCACGGTTAGCAGTATGGGAGTCGCTTTAGGCCCGGTCAGGGTAGCAGGGGATCCCACCATCAGGGTCGATCAGGAGGGAGATTCCAGCAGCAGCAGAGGGCCATATGCCCTAAGTGTGGGAGGATACATTCCGGAGTCTGCTACCTAGACATGCCAGCATGTTACGGATGTGAAATGAGAGGTCATATACAGAGGGAGTGTTATGCATCCCCTCAGGGTGCAGGCAGGGGCACAACTCAGTCATCCAGTCCTACAACTACCACATCTTCAGCACACCCTCCAGCTCGAGGCTCTCCAGCAACCGCAGGACATGGTACAGCTAGGGGTGGTCCACAGAGTTCGGGAGGACCCAGTGCATTCTATGCTATGAGTGGTCGACAGAATGCAGAGGCTTCCCCAGATGTCTTCACAAGTATATTAACTGTTCAATCTAATGATGTGTATGCTCTTATTGATCCTGGATCTTTTTTGTCATATGTTAATCCTTATGTTGCTACGAGCTCCAGAATAGAACTGGAACAGCTTCATGAGCCGTTCTTTGTATCTACTCCAATTGGCGAGTCTATTACGGCCGTGCGAGTTTATATCGATTGTGTTATCACGGTGTGTAGTTGGGATACCATGGTTGATCTCATTGAGCTGGGGATGATTGATTTTGATGTAATAATGGGAATGGACTAGCTCTATTCATGTTTTGCCAAACTCGACTGCCGAACTAGAATTAGGAGGCTTGCGTTTCCTAAAGAGCCAACTATTGAGTGGTAGGGGAATAATGTTATGCAAAAAGGTACGTTTATTTCTTACCTTAAGGGCACAAAGATAATCAGGAAGGGGTATATTTATCATTTGGTCCGAGTTACAAACACCACTGCCGAGGTGCCTACCCTTGAATCTGTACCAATTGTGAATGAATTCCCCAATATCTGTTTGGATGAGCTCCCTGGAATTCCTCCAGATAGAGAGATTGATTTTGGGATTGATGTGATGCCAACCACGCAGCCTATATCCATTCCACCTTATAGAATGGCGCCAAGAGAATTAAAAGAGCTAAAGGAACAACTAAGGGATTTGATAGAGAAAGGTTTCATCCGACCGAATGTGTCACCTTGGGGCGCACCGATTCTCTTTGTCAAAAAGAAAGATGGATCGATGCGGATGTGTATTGATTACCGGCAACTCAACAAAGTCACAATCAAAAACAAATACCCATTGCCTAGAATAGATGATTTGTTTGACCAATTACACGGTGCTAAGTTCTTCTCCAAAATTGGTTTGCGGTCCGGGTACCATCAATTGAAGGTAAGGGAGCAGGATATTTAGAAAACAGCTTTCAGAACTCGATATGGGCACTTTGAATTTTCGGTAATGTCTTTCGGGCTAACAAATGCCCCGACAGCTTTCATGGATCTTATGACACTAGTCTTCAAGCCGTTTCTTGACTCCTTTGTGATAGTATTCATTGACAACATCCTTGTATATTCACGAAGTCGAGAGGATCATGCCGACCACCTCAGGACAGTTCTGCAGACTCTTCATCACCACCACTTGTATGCAAAGTTCTTGAAATGTGAATTTTGGCTTGAATCTATTACATTCCTGGGCCATGTCATCTCCGGAGAATGAGTTAAGGTTGATCCTCAAAAGATTGCGGCGGTGAAGGATTGTCCTAGACCTACTACTCCAATGGATATTCGCAGTTTCGTGGGTTTAGTGGGGTATTATAGGAGGTTCGTGGAGGGGTTCTCCACTCTTGCCTCTCCATTGACTAAATTGACGCAGAAGGCGGTTACGTTCCAGTGGTCCGATGCTTGTGAAAGGAGCTTCAAGGAATATAAATCAAGATTAACTTTGGCACCGGTATTGACCCTGCCAGAGGGTACCGAGGGGTTTGTTGTGTATTGTGATGCTTCAAGGATCGGTCTTGGGTGTGTATTAATGCAACATGGTAAGGTCATAGCATATGATTCAAGGAAACTTAAGAATCATGAAAAGCACTATCCAACTCGTTATTTTGAGCTTGCGGCGGTGGTTTTTGCATTAAACATTTGGAGTCATTGTTTGTATGGAGTCCATGTAGATGTATTCACGGACCACAAGAGTCTTTAATACATTTTCAAATAGAAGGAATTGAACTTAAGGCAAAGAAGGTGGCTTGAGTTGCTCAAAGATTATGACATCGACACTTTGTATCATCTGGGGAAGGCTAATTTGGTGGCGGATGCTCTTAGTCGGAAATCTATGGGTAGTTTGGCTAACTGGGAGGCATATCTAAGGCCCTTGGTTTGGGAGGTTCACCTGTTGGCCAGTCTGGGAGTTCGTCTTGCAGACTCTAATGAAGGGGGAATGATTGTGCAGAATAGGGCAGAATCATCATTTGTGACAGAGGTCACGGAGAAGCATACAGTCATCCAGTGTTGGTACAGTTGAATGAAGGGATTCATAAACATAAGACTATGGTTTTTTCTCTTGGCATTGATGACGGTACATTACGGTACCAAGGGAGGTTATGTGTTCCTAACGTAGATGGTCTTCGGGAAAGAATCATGGAAGAAGCTCATACTTCTAGATATCCCGTTCACCTCAAGGAAGTTTACTAGTGGAATGACATGAAGAGGTGTGTGGCGGACTTTGTGGAAAAATGTTCAAACTGTCAACATATGAAGGCCGAGCATCAAAAGCCCGGTGGGTTAGCACAGAGTATAGAAATTCCAATGTGGAAATGGGAAATGATCAATATGGATTTTGTTGTCGGGTTACCTCGCACTCCACGTAAGTTTGACTCAATTTGGGTGATCGTTGATCGACTCACAAAATCAGCTCACATTTTGCCGGTTAAATCCACCGACACTACAGAACAGTATGCTCAATTGTATATCAAGGAGATAGTCAGGCTTCACGGCATTCCAGTTTCCATCATTTTCGCTCGAGGGGCCCAGTTCACAGCTAATTTCTAGAAGAATTTTCAACAAGGTTTGGGTACGCAGGTAAATCTTAGCACGACTTTCCATCCACACACTGAAAGGCAGGCAGAGCGGACTATTCAAATACTTGAACACATGTTGCGTGCTTATGTGCTTGCCTTGTACGGTAGAAGATGTAGATCGCCGATTAGGTGGTTCAAGGTTGGAGAAGCTGAACTAATAGGACTTAACCTTGTGCATCAGGCTATGGAAAAGGTTAGGATCATAAATGAGCGTTTGAAAACTACTCAAAGTCGTCAAAAATCCTATTCGGATGTTCGTCGCGGAGACTTATAGTTCAAGGAAGACGATTGGGTATTCTTGAAGGTATCTCCCATGAAGGGGATCATGCGGTTTGGAAAGAAAGGGAAATTATGTCCGAGGTATGTTGGGCTGTACAGAATTATTCAAAGGATATGTCAGGTGAAGTACAAGCTTGAGCTACCACCTGAGATGTCATTAGTGCACCCGGTATTCCATGTGTCCAAGTTGAAGAAGGTAGTTGGAGATCCGTCCGCTATTGTGCCGGTTGAGACCATCGAGGTTAGTGAAGAATTGTCATATGAAGAGATTCCGGTTGCTATCCTTGATAGACAGGTCCGAAAATTGAGGAACAAACAAATTGCATCTGTAAAGGTATTATGGGGAAACTAGCAATCGAAGAAGCTACTTGGGAAGACGAGAATGAAATGATAAAGAAGTACCCTAAATTTTTGTATTACGTGTTCGGCTTATATAAAGACACTCCATTCTAGTTATATATCCCCCATAAGAATTCAGTTGGTGTTATTTTGCATTCTGTTGTGTCATTTAATTCTATATATTTTGCTAAGGTATGTTTTGGGGGCTCTCTAGCAGGTTTATAGGCCAAAATACAAAGGGAACTCTGGCGAATTTTTCAGGAAGTTAGGAAGTTAGGCAAATTTGGGGCTAATGGTATGTGGTATAACTGAAGCTATGTTAAGTGAACCTTGATCCTCATTCGAGGACGAATGATCTTAAGTGGGGGAGGATGTAAGGCCCCGTACACATTTTAACCAAAAACTCGGGGTTTCGTGGTGCCAAGATAGATTCCTACGTTATTATAGTAGAAATTCTTTGTGGAGAGCTCGCTCACTGCGGTTCGGACTTTTTGGATTGAATAGTACCCTACGTACTTAGAGGAAAATGTTTCGCAGAAGAACGCATTTCTGCGGACCGCATAATGGCCGCAGAGTGAAGCAGAATGTTTGGCCAATTTGCGGTTAGTTTTGCGGTCGATTATGCGACCGCATAATCACTATGCGGACCGCATAATCACTATGTGGACTGCATATTGGTCGCATAATTCCTCTTGGGTTACTACAGAGGGAGTTCTGCGGTGCATTATGCAACCGCAGAACAAGTATGCGGACCGCATACTTGTCGCATATCTAGGCCGAAAGTTTAGGCCCCTGAGGGCCATTTCAGCGATCACTTTGCGAACCGCATAACAATTATGCGGTTGCATATGCGACCGCAGACCTGTGTCGGGGCACCCTTTTTATTAATTTAAAACCCGACCCCCTTTCTGTTAAAACACCCCTTTAGTATGTTTTTAGTCCATTTTCTGATATTTCTAGAGTGAGAGAGTGAGGGTTCAAGAGGGAGGGCCTAAGTTTTCATCAAATTTATCTTCAATCATTACTTAAAGCTTTGGAAATATTCAAGTAGAGCACTAAATTATTCACCCAAAAGATAAGACTTCATCACCCCAGCATTTAATTTCAAACATAGCTATAATGGGGTACTAGTGTGATACTTCAGGGGTAAGAGGGTTGTTTATCTTTCATGCATGTATGATAAAGAGTGTGGAAAACAAAAATGAGCTAGAACCATGAACGTTTTCCTAATTCTGGGTTCAATTTGTATATTGCTAAAATAGATTGACGTTGCTAAGGCTTCCGGATAATTGTAGAGTCTAAAGAAGCGCAATTGAGGTATGTATGGCTAACTTTCTTCTTCTTTGAATCGAACTCCTGATGTTCGCATAATTGGTGTAAGTTCCGACTTGATCATACTAGAATTGATTGCCTTGGTGTGTTGGGTTGAAAGATTCATGTTCCCCAATTGTTTTAGATAGTTACCATGTCATCATGCTACTTGAGAACGTCATTATGATTTTCCAAGTTCATTCTGTTATATGTGCAATGCCTTATGTGATGGTACTGATCGACATGAATGATGATGTTATTTGAACAGATAAAAAGGGAATGACTTGAATTGTAAAATATTCCCAAGTACCAAATACTACTTAATAAATGAGGCTGGTTGTGCCATGTAACGAAAGAAGGGAAAGAAATGTGAATTGAGTGAACAATTACAAGAGGTTATGTCTCAAGTGAGATGGCTTAGCGAATCGGGCCGAGATCGGACGCCATGTTGTACACATGGTGGCATTTGTGTTGGAATTATTGATTTACATTGTGGATATGGATATGTGTCACCTGAGATGGCTTAGCCGGTCGGGCAGGGACCGAACTCCGTGTAAAACCACGGTGACATTGTGAGCTGTGGCATTTGGCACTAAATATTATTAACCTAAAAAGATGGAAAGATTGAATCGAAAACTATGTGATCCTTGGTGTTTCTGTGTATTTATGTCAAGCACTTATTGATTATTATGACTACCTTCTCCTTGTTTCACTGTTCATTCTGCTAAGATTGGCGTTTGCCTTACATACTAGTACTATTCAATAGTACTAACGTCCCTTTTGCCGGGGGCGCTACATCTTTGAATGGATGTAGGTGGTTCCACCGCAGATAGCGCTAATCGCAGAGAGTGGTGCTCTACCTCACACTCATCACATTAGTCTTGGTGAGCCCCATTTCCTCCTGGGGTCACGTAGTCCTTCTTTTGGAGAAGTTTTCACATTTTGAGGTATAGCCGGGTCCTTGTTACCGGCACTGTCATTTTGGTCTTTTGTATCATTAGAGGCTCTGTAGACGTTTATGTGGGTCATGTACGGGTATCAGAGTGGTCACTGCACTAAGTCTTATTTTGAAAACTTAACTATGGCATAACGTATATAATGAAAAATGGACTAGCAATGTTTATGCATGTATATCTGATCTCTTCCCTATTTTGCAAATGGTAACGCGTCCTCTTTTCAGATCATGAATGAGTCAGGTAGGCAAGGTCTAATAGGTTTGCTCGACCGGGTTCACTCAGCTAAGCGCCGGTCTAGTTTGGGGCATGACAAACTTGGTATCACAGCCTAAGGTTTTAAAGTGTCCTACGATGTCTCGGAGCCATGTCTAGTAGAGCCCTTATTATCGGTGTGTTGTCGACCACATCTATAATTAGGGGGATACTTAGACATTTAGGAATAATACCCTTCATTGTTGTTCTATATCGTGCGATGGAGCGGAATGTGAGGTTGTTCTCCTCTAACTCGTGCATTGTTCTAACTTTCAGTAAATGACACCTAAGAAGAGAGCGAGAATTTGCCAAGAAGCCAATGCCATCTCAGGAGTGGTTGTTGATCCCCTACTTGATAATGTGGGTGAGGATAGTCCCCCTACTATAACACTACCTGATTCGTCTACTCCAGAATAGACTACCCCAGTTCCTACACCAGCGGAGGGTGCCACAATCCCTCCCGCTGATATATATGTTCCACCTCCAACCCCATCTCCAGGACCCGGTATTTTTGATGGGGATCTTAGAAGAGCTATTCAGATGCTGACTCAGCTAGTAGCTTCCCAGGCTCAAATGTCAAATGTTGCACCCACCTCATTTAGCTTGCAAGGAGATTCTTCCGGTTCCAGGGTAAACAAGGTTCCTTTAGTTAGACCCTCCAGTGTTCACAGGTACTGATCCCGAGGCAGACTCTAAAGATTTCATTGATGCGATGCATAAGACTCTCCGAGTTATGCGTGCTACTAAGACAAAGGGAGTAGAGTTGGCCTCCTATTATTTGAAAGAGGTGGCATATTCTTGGTTGGAGATGTGGGAGGATTCCCATGAGGAGGGAAGCCCTCTGGCGAGATGGAGTGAGTTCGCGGATGCCTTCATAGACCATTTATTGCCTGCCGAGACTAAGGCTGCTTGTGCTGTGGAGTTTGAGACCCTTAAACAGGGCAGTAAGAATGTGTGGGAGTATCATATGGAGTTCGTGCGCCTGTCGAAGTATGTTGTTCATATGATATCGACTATGGAGGCAAGAGTGCATCAATTTGTGCAGGGCCTTAGCCCTTTGGTTATTAATGAGGCTGCCACAGCTGCTCTAAATTCTTACATGAACTATGGAAAGATGGTGGCATTTGCCGAATCTATAGAGGCTCAAAGATTAAAGCTCGGGATGGAACGAGAAGGTAGTAGTAGGGCCCGATCAGCGAGCACCCTTGGGGATTCGTTCAAAGGTGGGAGATCAGCTTTTCAGGGAGGATCATCAGGGCCATCCTAGTCTTATGCTCAGTCTTCAGCTACTGCCCTGCCATCAGGGCACGGTTAGCAGTATGGGAGTCACTTTAGGCCCGGTCAGGGCAGCAGGGGGTCCCACCATCAGGGCCGATCAGGAGGGAGATTCCAGCGGCAGCAGAGGGCCGCATGCCCTAAGTGTGGGAGGATACCTTCAGGAGTCTGGTACCTGGACATGCCAGTGTGTTACGGATGCGAAATGAGAGGTCATATTCAGAGGGAGTGTTGTGCATCCCGTCAAGGTGCAGGCAGGGGCACAGCTCAGTCATCCAGTCCTACAGCTGCCACATCTTCAGCACACCCTCCAGCTCGAGGCTCTCCAGCAACCGCAGGACATGGTACAGCTAGGGGTGGTCCACAGAGTTCGGGAGGACCCAGTGAATTCTATGCTATGAGTGGTCGACAGAGTGAAGAGGATTCCCCAGATATCTTCACAAGTATATTGACTGTTCAATCTAATGATGTGTATGCCCTTATTGATCCTGGATCTTTTTTGTCATATGTTACTCCTTATGTTGCTACGAGCTTCATAATAGAACTGGAACAACTTCATGAGCCGTTCTCTGTATCTACTCCAGTTGGCGAGTCTATTACGGCTGTGCGAGTTTATAGAGATTGTGTTGTCACGGTGCGTAGTTGGGATACCATGGTTGATCTCATTGAGCTGGGGATGATTGATTTTGATGTAATAATGGGAATGGACTGGCTCTATCCACGTTTTGCCAAACTCGACTGTCGAACTAGAATTATGAGGCTTGAGTTTCCTAACGAGCCAACTATTGAGTGGGAGGGGAAGAATGTTATGCAAAAAGGTACGTTTATTGCTTACCTTATGGCCACAAAGATGATCAGGAAGGGGTATATTTATCATTTGGTCCGAGTTATAGACACCACTGCTGAGGTGCCTACCCTTGAATCTGTACCGATTGTGAATGCATTCCCCAATGTCTTTCTGGATGAGCTCCCTATAATTTCTCCACACAGGGAGATTGATTTTGGGATTGATGTGATGCCAACCACGCAGCCTATATCCATTCCACCTTATAGAATGGCGCCAAGAGAATTAAAAGTGCTAAAGGAACAACTAAGGGATTTGATAGAGAAAGGTTTCATCCGACCGAGTGTGTCACCTTGGGGCGCACCGGTTCTCTTTGTCAAAAAGAAAGATGGATCGCTTCAGATGTGTATTGATTACCGGCAACTCAACAAAGTCACAATCAAAAACAAATACCCATTGCCTAGAATAGATGATTTGTTTGACCAATTACAAGGTGCTAAGTTCTTCTCCAAAATTGATTTGCGGTCCGGGTACCATCAATTGAAGGTAAGGGAGTAGGATATTCAGAAAACAGCTTTTAGAACCCGGTATGGGCACTTTGAATTTTTTGTAATGTCTTTCGGGTTAACAAATTCCCCAGCAGCTTTCATGGATTTTATGACTCTAGTCTGCAAGCCGTTTCTTGACTCCTTTGTGATAGTATTCATTGACGACATCCTTGTATATTCACGAAGTCGAGAGGATCATGCCGACCACCTCAGGACAGTTCGGCAGACTTTTCATCACACCACTTGTATGCAAAGTTCTTGAAATGTGAATTTTGGCTTGAATCTGTTACATTCCTGGGTCATGTCATCTCCGGAAAAGAAATTAAGGTTGATCCTCAAAAGATTGCGGCGGTAAAGGATTGGCCTAGACCTACTACTCCAATGGAGATTCGCAGTTTCTTGGGTATAATGGGGTATTATAGGAGGTTCGTGTAGGTGTTCTCCACTCTTGCCTCTCCATTGACTAAATTGACGCAGAAGGCGGTTAAGTTCCAGTGGTCTGATGCTTGTGAAATGAGATTCAAGGAATATAAATCAAGGTTGACTTTGGCGCCTGTATTGACCCTTCCAGAGGGTACCGAGGGGTTTGTGGTGCATTGCAATGCTTCAAGGATCGGTCTTGGGTGTGTATTAATGCAACATGGTAAGGTCATAGCATATGCTTCAAGGCAACTTAAGAATCATGAAAAGAACTATCCAACTCCTGATTTAGAGCTTGTGGCGGTGGTTTTTGCATTAACAATTTGGCGTCATTATTTGTATGGAGTCCATATAGATGTATTCACGGACCACAAGAGTCTTTAATACATTTTAAAACAGAAGGAATTGAACTTAAGGCACAGAAGGTGGCTTGAGATGCTCAAAGATTATGACATCGACATTTTGTGTCATCGGGGGAAGGCTAATGTGGTGGCGGATGCTCTTAATCGGAAATCTATGGGTAGTTTGGCTCACTTGGAGGCATGTAAAAGGCCCTTGGTCTGGGAGGTTCACCAGTTGGAAAGTTTGGGAGTTCATCTTGCGGACACTAATGAAGGGGGAGTGATTGAGCAGAATAGGGCAGAATCATCGCTTATGACGGAGGTCAAGGAGAAGCAATACAGTGATCCAGTGTTGGTGCTGCTGAATGAAGGGATTCATAAACATAACACTACGGTTTTTTCTCTTGGCATGGATGACGGTACATTACGGTACCAAGGGAGGTTATGTGTTCCAAACGTAGATGGTCTTCGGGAAAGAATCATGGCAGAAGCTCATACTTCTAGATATTCCGTGCACCCAGGTTGTACGAAAATGTATCATGACCTCAAGGAAGTTTACTGATGAATGACATGAAGAGGGGTGTGGCGGACTTTGTGGCAAAATGTTCAAACTGTCAACATGTGAAGGCCGAGCATCAAAAGCCCGGTGGGTTAGCACAGAGTATAGAAATTCCAATGTGGAAATGGGAAATGATCAATATGGATTTTGTTGTCGGGTTACCTCGCACTCCACGTAAGTTTGACTCAATTTGGGTGATCGTTGATCGACTCACAAAATCAGCTCACTTTTTGCCGGTTAAATCCACCGACACTACGGAACAGTATGCTCAATTGTATATCAAGGAGATAGTCAGGCTTCACGGCATTCCAGTTTCCATCATTTTCGCTCGAGGGGCCCAGTTCACAACTATTTTCTGGAAGACATTTCAACAAGGTTTGGGTACGTAGGTAAATCTTATCACGGCTTTCCATCAAGAGACTGACGGGCAAGCAGAGCGGACTATTCAGACGCTTGAAGACATGTTGCGTGCTTGACTTGAAGGGTAGCTGGGATGATCATTTGCTGCTCATAGAATTTGCTTATAACAACAGCTTTTATGCCAGTATTCAGATAGCGCCATTTGAGGCCTTGTATGGTAGAAGATGTAGACCGCCGATTGGGTGGTTCAAGGTTGGAGAAGCTGAACCAATAGGACCTGAGCTTGTGCATCAGGCTATGGAAAAGGTTAGGATCATAAAGAAGCGGTTGAAAACTGTGCAGAGTCGTCAACAATCCTATTTGGATGTTCGTCGCAGAAACTTAGAGTTCAAGGAAGACGATTGGGTGTTCTTGAAGGTATCTTCCATGAAGGGGATCATGCGGTTTGGAATGAAAGGGAAATTATGTCAAGGTATGTCGGGCCGTACAAAATCATTTAAAGGATAGGTCAGGTGGCGAACAAGCTTGAGCTACCACCTGAGATGTCATTCGTGCACCCAGTATTCCATGTGTCCATGTTGAAAAAGGTAGCTGGTGATTCGTCCGGTAGTGTGCCTGTTGAGACCATCGAGGTTAGTGAAGAATTGTCATATGAAGAGATTCCAGTTGCTATCCTTGATAGACAGGTCCGGAAATTGATGAACAAACAAATTCCATCTGTAAAGGTATTATGGAGAAACTAGCAAGTCGAAGAAGCTATTTGGGAAGCCGAGAATGAAATGAAAAAGAAGTACCCTCATTTGTGTGGATAGCCATGTAATAGCTCTATAAATTTGTTCCCCCTAAATTTTTGTATTACTTGTTCAACTTATATAAAGACACTCCGTTCTAGTTATATGTCCCCCATGAGGCTTCGGTTGGTGTTATTTTGCATTATGTTGTGTCATTTATTTCTATATATGTTGCTAAGGTATGTTTCGGTGGCTCGCTGGCAGGTGGATAGGCCTAAATACAAAGGAAACTCTGGCGGAATATTCAGGAAGTTAACAAGTTAGGCAAATTTGGGGCTGATGGTATGTGGTATAACTGAAGTTGTGTTAAGTGAACCTTGATCCTCGTTCGAGGATGAATGATCTTAAGTGGGGAAGGATGTAAGGCCCCGTACGAATTTTAACCAAAAACTCTGGGTTTCGTGGTGCCAAGATAGATGCCTGCGTTATTATAGTAGAAATAAAGCTCGCCGCAGTTCGGACTTTTTAGATTCAACAGTAACCTATGGACTTAGAGGAAAATGTTTCGCAGAAGAACACATTTCTGCGGCCTATTATGCGGCGCATAATCACTCTGCGGACCGCATAATGGCCGCAGAGTGAAGCAGAATGTTTTGCCAACTTGAGGTTAGTTTTACAGTCGATTATGCGACCGCATATTGGTCGCATAATTCCTCTTGGGTTTTTGTGGAGGGAGTTCTGCAGTGCATTATGCGACCGCAGCACAAGTATGCGGACCGCATACTGGTCGTATATTGGGGCCGAAAGTTTAGGTCCCTTAGGGCCATTTCTGCGGTTACTTTGCGGACCGTATAACCATTATGTGGTTGCATATGCGACCGCAGACCTTTGTCGGGGCACCATTGTTTTAAATTTAAAACCCGACCTCCATTCCGTTAAAACACCCCTTTAGTTTATTTTGAGCTCATTTGCTGATATTTCTAGAGTGAGAGAGAGAGGGTTGAAGAGGGAGGGCCTAAGTTTTCATCAAATCGGTCTTCAATCATCACTTAAAGCTTTGTCAATATTCAAGTAAAGGACCAAATTCTTCATCAACAAAGGTAAGACTTCATCACCCCAGTTCTTAATTTCAAACATAGCTATAATGGGGTACTAGTGTGATACTTCATGGGTAAGAAGGTGGTTTATCTTGCATGCATGTGTGATAAAGAGCGTGGAAAAATAAATGATCTAGAACCATGAACGTTTTCCTAATTCTGGGTTCAATTTGTATATTGCTAAAATAGATTGAGGTTGCTAAGGGTTCGGGAAAATTGTAGAGTCTAAAGAAGTGCAATTGAGTTATGTATGGCTAACTCTCTTCTTCTTAGAATCGAACTCCTGGTGTCTGAATAATTGGTGTAAGTTCCAACTTGATCATACTACAATTGATTGCCTTAGTGTGTTGGGTGGAAAGGTTCATGTTCCCTAATTGTTTTAGATTTTTACCATGTCAGCATGCTACTTGAGAACGTTATTATGATTTTCCAAGTTCATTCCCTTATATGTGCATTGCCTTATGTGATGGTACTTATCGACATGTATGATGATGTTATTTGAACGGATAAAAAGGGAAAGACTTGAATTGTAACATGTTCCCAAGTGCCAAGAACTACTCAATAAATGAGGTTGTTTGTGCCATGTAATGAAAGATGGGAAAGAAATGTGAATTGAGTAAACAATTGAAAGAGGTTATGTCACAAGTGAGATGGCTTAGCCGATCGGGCCGAAATCGGATGCCATGCTGTACACATGGTGGCATTTGTGTTGGAATTATTGATTTACATTGTGGATATGGATATGTCTCACCTGAGATGGCTTAGCCAGTTGGACCGAGACCGGACTCCGTGTAAAAACAAGGTGGCATTGTGAGTTGTGGCATTTGGCACTAAAGATTATTAACCTAAAAAGATGGAAAGATTGAATCGAAAACTATGTGATCCTTACTTTGTGTTTTTTTGTATTTCTATGAAGCACTTATTGATTATTATGACTGCCTTCTCCTTGTTTCACTGTTCATTCTACTAAGACTGGTGTTT
Source organism: Nicotiana otophora (assembly GCA_000715115.1). Taxonomy (NCBI): domain Eukaryota; kingdom Viridiplantae; phylum Streptophyta; class Magnoliopsida; order Solanales; family Solanaceae; genus Nicotiana; species Nicotiana otophora. The sequence goes on from AWOL01S0053677.1 coordinate 20,261, forward strand.
GCCTTACATACTAGTACTATTCATTAGTACTAACATCCCTTTTGCCGGGGGCGCTAAATCTTTGAATGGATGTAGGTGGTTCCATCATAGATAGTGTTGATCGCAGATAGTGGTGCTCTCTCTCACACTCATCACAGCAGTCTTGGTGAGCCCGATTTCCTCCTGGGGTCATGTAGTCCTTCTTTTGTAGAAGTTTTCACATTTTGAGGTATAGCCGGGGCCTTGTTGCTGGCACTGTCATGTTGGTCTTTTGTATCATTCGAGGCTCCGTAGACGTTTATGTGGGTCGTGTATGGGTATTGGAGTGGTCACTTGACTAAGTTGTATTTTGAAAACTTAACTATGGCATAATATATATAATGAAAAATGGACTAGCAACATTTATGCATGTATATCTTATCTATCCCCTATTTAGCATATGTTAACGCGTCCTCTTTTTGGATCATGAATGAGTCATGTAGGGAAGGTCGAATTGGCTTGATCGACCGAGTTCACTCGGCTGAGCACCGGTCGTGCTCCCCGAGGTTGGGGCATGACACATCCCATTCCTTTACTTAGGCTTTGGTCAGGGCACAACTAGCAGGTCCCAGTCAGCAGCAACGTAGTCGTTTCAGGACCAGTTAAGGCAACAGGGGATCCTTCCAGTAGGGTCGTCCTGGAGGGATATTCCAGCATTAGCGGAGGCCCCCATGACTTAGTTATGGGAAGATACATTTTGGGGCCTGCTTAAGGAACCAGCCCATATGCTACGGGTGCGGTATCAGGGGTCACATTCAGAGGGATTATCGTTCATCCCGCCAGAGTGTGGGCAGGGGTATGGCACAGCCATCCGGTTTTGCAGCCACTCCATCCGCAGCACCTTCTCCGATTCGAGGCACTCCAGCACCCATTTAGCATGGTGCAGTTAGGGGTGGTGCACAGAGTTTGGGAGGACCCAACCATTTCTATGTTATGAGGGGTCACCAGAGTTTTCAGGCTTCTTCTGATGTTTTCACAAGTACATTGACCTTCCAATATCATGATGTATATGCCCTTATTGATCCTGGTTCCACTTTATCATATGTCACTCCCTATGTTGCTATGGAATTTGGGATAGAACCAGAACAGCTTCATGAGCCGTTCTCTATATCTACTCCAGTTGGTGAGTCTATTGTGGCCGCACGAGTTATAGGGATTGTGTCATCACGATGCATGGTTGGGACATCATGGTTGATATCATTGAGTTAGGAATGGTCGATTTTGATGTAATAATGGGGATATATTGGCTTTATTCATGTTTTGCCAAGCTTAATTGTCGAACTAGGACCATTAAGTTTGAATTCCCTAAGGAGCCAATTATTGAATGGAATGGGGATGATATAGCGCCGAAGGGTAGGTTTATATTAAGGCCACNCTGGTGTTTGCCTTACATACTAGTAATATTCATTAGTACTAACATCCCTTTTGCTGGGGGCGCTAAATCTTTGAATGGATGTAGGTGGTTCCATCGTAGATAGTGCTGATCACAGATAGTGGTGCTATCTCTCACACTCATCACAGCAGTCTTGGTGAGCCCAATTTCCTCCTGGGGTCATGTAGTCCTTTNATGGTGAATGAATTTTCGGAGGTCTTGCTTGATGGCCCATTGGGATCCCACCATACACGAAGATTGATTTTGGAATTGATGTGATGCCAG
>AWOL01S0053688.1:578-16461 GCA_000715115.1 Nicotiana otophora
AGAAATCAATATCACGGTCAGGTGGCATACCTGGAAGATCTGAAGGAAATACATCGGAGAACTCCCGAACTACAGGAACTAAATCAATAGCCAGAGTCTCTACAGTAGTATCCCGAACATAGGCTAGATAAGCTAAACAACCCTTCTCAACCATGTGTTGAGCCTTCATAAAAGAAATAACCCGATTAAATTAACTAACAGACGAACCCTTCCACTCCAGCCTAGGCAATGCTGGAATAGCCAAGGTAACAGTCTTGGCAAGACAATCTAGAATACCATGATATGGACATAACCAGTCCATACCCAGGATGATTTCAAAATCAGTCATCTCAAGCAATAGGAGATCTGCTCTAGTTTCATAACCACAGAATATAATAATACAGGACTGGTAGATCCGATTCACAACAACAGGATCGCCCACAGGAATGGACACATAAATAGGAGTACTCAAGGACTCACGAGAAACACCCAGGAAATAAGCAAATAGAGATGACACATATGAATACGTAGATCGTGGATCAAATAATACTGAGGCATCTTTACCGCAAACAGAAATAATACCTATAATCAAACATCTGAGGCCTTTGCATCTGGTCTAGCAAGAAAAGCATAGAACCGAGCTGGAGCGCTAACTGGCTGGCCTTCACCTGGATGACCTCCACCTCTAGGACGATCTCTACCCACCTGTGCTCCACCTCTTGGTGGTCGGACTACTGGTGGAGAAACTGGTGTGGTAATCATAAGCTGCTGACCCTGCTACACTAGTCTACCTCGAAGCCTGGGACAGAATCTCCGTATGTGACTGGGATCTCCGCACTCATAACAATTTTTTGGTGCGATAAGCTGCTGACTAGAAGTCTGGCCCTGGTGACCTGAATACCCACTAGAAGAACCATGAATAGCTGGTGGGCGATAAGAACTCTCTGGTATAGCACTGAGATAAGGTCGCACTAGGGACCTCAAGGAGGCGGTGGTGCTGGATATGGGGGCATGCTAGATTTCCCTCTCACGAACTGACCTCTGCCCCCAGACGGAGAACCTTTAAACTCTCCAGAATACCTGAACAGCTTATCTCTCATAACCTACTCTCGGCTCCGCTGACGTACACCCCCAATCCTGTGGGCTATCTCTGCGACTGGCTCATAAGAAGTACCCATCTCAACCTCTCGAGCCATAGTAGCATGAATGCGAGTATGTAAACCCGCAACAAACCTCTGCACTCTCTCCGCCTCCATAGGGAGTATCATAAGTGCATGGCGAGATAACTCAGAGAACCTCGCCTCGTAGTCGGTCACTGACATCTGACCCTGCTGGAGCTTCTCAAACTGAAACTGCAACTCTTCCCTCTGGGAGGGTGGAATATACATTTCCAGGAAGAAACGGGTGAACCTGTCCCAAGTCATGGGAGGAGAATTTGTTGGTCTGCCAAGAATATAAGACTTCCACCATCTACGGACTCTGTCCTCTAACTGAAAAGTAGCAAAGTCCACCCCATGAGACTCCAATATACTCATGTTATGCGGTCTGGCCCTGCACCGATCGATGAAGTCCTGGGGATCCTCATGTCGCTCATCCCCAAAGACAGAAGGATGTAGTCTAGTCCATCTGTCCAATAGTTTCTGCGGATCAGCGGTTGTAACTGGCCTGGGCTCAGGTGTAGTTGCTTCCACTGGCTGGGCTCCACCCATAGGTAGTGCATCCTGGGTCTGATATACAGTAGCTGCCTGTCCATGATCATGTGCGGTCAGATTCTGTTCTCCCCCTCCCGCGTGAGATGTGGCTGGGTCTGCCGAAAATAAACCTGCCTAAGTCATAGTGTACATGAACCACAGCATACGACCCATGACATCCTGGAATCCCGGTGCAGATGTGAAATCTAATAGAGCTGGCTCTGCCAGAGGCACCGCACCCTGCTCCTCAATAATGGATCCTCTGCTGGACCCACTAGCGGCATAATTGGAACATTCTTGGGACGTCCTCGTCCCCTACCACGGTCTGGAGACCTCCCTCGGCCTCTGCCTCAGCCTCTAGCAACTGGGAGAGTAGCTCTTCCCTAGTCTAGAGCCTCATTCGAGCGTGTTCTCACCATATGTGAGAGAGTAAGAGAAAGATTAGTAATACATCAATTTCACGATGGAAGATGAAGAAAGGTAGCTTACTAACACCCTATAGCCTCTCGAGGATAAGTACATACGTCTTCATACCGATCCGCAAGACTCTATTAGGTCTGCTCATAACTTATGAGACCTACATGAGTCCAGTGCTATAATACCATGTTGTCACGGCCCAATTTCACCTAAAGGTCGATATGGCACCCAACATTACAGCTAGGCAAGCCAACTAATAAGTTAAACATATATCAATTATTTGCAGAATAAATTTCTAAGAAATTTTATTATTTTACTAGCAATATTAAAGAAAATATAAAAGATACCGATTAACTTAAATCCAAGAAATAATACAAATTCCAAATTCTACAAATATGTGTGCCAAGACCTGGTATCACAAGTGTATGAGCATCTATAAGATTATACAAAACTCCAAATATTGTCTGAAATAAAAATAGACAGAATGAATATACAAGGAGAGGCACTGGTAGCTGCAGAATGGCCCAGAAAGGCATCTCACAACTACGCCTCTGAATAACGTGGATCTGCGATGATAGGTCCTCCGCTAGTGCTTGTCTCAAATCCTGCACAAAAATTGCAGCAAGTGTAGTGTGAGTACGTAAATAACGTATACCCAGTAAGTATCAAGCCTAATCTAGAAGTGGTAGAGACGAGATGGTCGATTTTGACACTCACTAAGGGTCAACAATAATAAATAGAATAAAATAGAATTATTTAAATTAGCATGATTCACACGGTTAACAATAATTTTATTCAATTAGCAGAAATAATAAAAATCCTTCAGAAACAACAATCTCCAATCTATTGATTTAATTCACAAGCTGCAAATAAAAAGCATTGAGGTATCGTGTATTTATTATTATTGTTAGGCACGATTTATGCCGAGGTCGTACGGCCCGTTCCAGTGTGTCATGTACACTGCCGAGAGACGTGCAGCGCGATCCATAGATGCATCTATCCTGCCGAGGCGTTCGGCTCGCTCCACAAGAAAGGAGAACATTTTCTTATGTACCTCCGGAAAGAGAGTATATTTATTATAAGATCATTTCGAGAGGATGAATAATTTATTTTAACAATTAATTAATTTAAATAGAAAATTAAGCATATGAGATTTCCATCTTTAATATCTTCCCTAACATTTCACAATATATATATATATATAATCAAGTAAAGAATACAATTTACATAAGTAATTCATGCTTTGAGTCCTAAACTTCCCCTTACTTTAGCATTAATAGTAGCTACGCACGGACTCTCATCACCTCGTACATACGTAGCCCCCACGGTTAGCAACATTTATCAATTTTAATCACTTATGTGGTAATTTTTCCCTCACAAGAATAGACAAGAGACTTACCTTGTCTCAAAGTCCACTTTTCCGATCAACATGTCGCGAAAGCCTCCATTCGATGCCGAAAAATCCAAAACTATTCAAATATTATACAAAATAATTAATACATGCTTAATAATTCGAATTTAGGTTATTAAATACTTTACCCCAACCCAAACGGTAAAAATCCTAAAATTCACCTCGGGCCCATGTGCCCGGATTCCAAAAATATTCGGATGCAAACGTTACCCATAATCTCAAGAACTCAAATAAATAATGTTTATCCAATTCCATAACCATTTTCGTGGTTAGAATCTCGTTTTTATAATAATCTAGGTTTTTCATCTAAACCTTTGATTTCTAAAATTTTACTAGTTATAATCTACCCATAATCTATGTATTTAACTCAAAGTGTGTAGAATTAACTTACCTCCAAGTTGCTAGTTAAAATCCCCTTTCAAAAGCTCTGGAATCGCCCAACAATGGATGAAAAATAGACCAAAATGGTCTGAACGTCGTCCGTTTTAAGGTTCTTCCCAACAGTGATTTCTGCACCTGCGGAGGGTTACCGCACATGCGGCTTTCGCACCTGTATAAATTCCTCGTAGGTGCGCATTTTCCCCCTTTGGCTTGGCACCGCATCTGCGGACAATTAGCTCATTTCTGCGCAAGCGCAGGTGCGTCCACTCCTTCGCACCTGCGCATCCCTCCGCTTCTGCGCATTAGGCCTTCGCACCTGCGCGTTTGCAGGTGCGCCAAAACACTTCGCATCTGCGATTGCTGGGCAGATCCTCTCCAAACAAAATTTAAAGAACTTTAAACCTTTAAATAGTTTATTTTCACTATTAAGTGCCAAAACTCTCGCGGGTTATCCAAAACCCGATTTGAACAAATGCCCAAGTTTGAAATCATCATACGAACCTATTGGAACTGTCAAATCCCAATTCCGGGGTCGTTTTCTCAAAATGTTGACCGAAGTCAAACTTGGCCTTTTAAGGCTAACTTAAATAACCAAATGTTCCGATTTCAACCCAAATACTTCCAAATCCCGAACCAACCATCCCCGCAAGTCACAAATCATTAAAAGCACATATGGGGACTTTTATTTTAGGGAACAGGGTTCTAAAAGCTAAAATGACCGGTTGGGTCATTACATTCTCCACCTCTTAAACAAATGTTCGTCCTCAAACGGGTTTAGAATAATACCTGGAGTGATAAAGAAGTGTGTATATTTGCTCTGCATGTCCTACTTGGCCTCCCAAATCGCTTCCTCGACTGGTTGGCCCCTCCACTGGACTTTTACTGCAGAAATCCTTTTGGACCTCAACTGGCGAACTTGTCTATCAACAATGGCAACGGGCTCCTCTTCATAACCCAAACTCTTATCTAGCTGAATTGTGTTGAAGTCTAACACATGTGACAAGTCGGCATGATACTTCCGGAGCATAGATACATGGAAAATCGGATGAACTCCCAATAGACTAGGAGGCAAAGCAATCTCGTAAGCAACCTCCCCAACTCGTCTCAACACCTAAAATGGGCCTATAAACATTGGCCTAAATTTCCCCTGTTTCCCAAATCTAATGATTCCCTTCATCGGCGAAACTTTCAAGAGAATGTTTTCGCCCACCATAAATGATAAATCACGTGCTTTCTGATCTGCATAACTCTTCTGTCTAGACTGTGTTGTACGAAGTCGCTCCTAAATCAACTTTACCTTTTCCAAGGCATCCTTCACCAAATCAGTACCATATAACTTAGCCTCACCGGGCTCAAACCTTTCGATGGGCGAACGACCTCGCCGACCATATAAAGCCTCAAATGGAGCCATCTCGATGCTAGATTGATAAATGTTGTTATAAACAAACTCGGACAAAGGCAAGAAACGATCCCACTAAACTCCAAAGTCAATCACACATTCCCTGAGTATATTCTCCAAAATCTGACATGTCCGCTCTGACTGTGCGTCGGTCTATGGATGAAAGGTTGTGCTGAGCTCTACACGGGTCCCCAATTCACTCTCTACTGCTCTCTAGAAATGTGAAGTAAACTGAGGGCCTCTATCTGATATGAAGGAAATTGGAACACCATGCAACCGAACTATCTCCTGAATATAAATCTGTGCCAACCTCTCTGAAGTATACGTAGTCACAACCGAAATAAAGTGTGTTGACTTGTTCAACCTGTCAACAATCACCCAAACTGCATCAAACTTCCGCAAGGTCCACGGTAACCCAACTACAAAGTACATAGTAATGCGTTCCCATTTCCACTCTGGTATAATCATCTACTAAAGTAAGCCACATGGCCTCTGGTGCTCATATTTGACTTGCTAGCAATTTAGAGACCTCGCTACATACTCAACTATGTCCTTTTTAATTCACCGCCACCAATAATGCTGCCTCAAATCATGATACATCTTCGTAGCACCTGGATGGATAGAATACCGAGAATTGTGTGCCTCCTATAGGATCTTCTTCCTCAGTTCATCCACATTAGGAACACATAGACGATCCTGGAGTCGCAGAACACCATTCGTTCTAATAGTAACTTCCTTGGCACCACCCCATAGTACCGTTTCTCGAAGAACCAATAGATGGGGGTCATCAAACTGGTGAGTCTTGATCTTCTCAAATAGTGAAGAGTGGGCTATATTATATGCAAGAACTCGACTGGTTTCTGAAATATCCAGCCTCGCAAGTCTGTTTGCCAAGGACTGAATATCTAAAGCTAATGGCCTTTCCACTGCTAAAATGAAAGCCAAACTATCCATACTCTCCGCCTTTCTACTCAAGGCGTCTGCAACCACATTCGCTTTGTCTGGATGATACAGAATAGTAATATCATAATCTTTTAGTAACTCAAGCCATTTGTGTTGTCTTAAGTTTAGGTCCCTCTGCTGGAATAAATATTGCAAACTGTGATGATCAGTGTAAACTTCACAAGACACCCCATAATGATAATGCCTCCAAATCTTAAGAGCGTGAACAATCGCAATTAACTCCAAATCATGTACTGTGTAATTCGTCTCATGGGGATTTAGTTGACGTGAAGCATATGCAATAACTCGCCCTTCCTGCATCAATACACAACCCAAGCCAACACGTGAAGCATCACAATACACTGTATACATCCCAGAACCGGAAGGCAACACTAACACTAGTGTTGTAGTCAATGCTGCCTTGAGCTTCTGAAAGCTCACCTCACAATCATCGGACCAACGGAACGGAGCACCCTTCTCGGTTAATTTGGTCAAAGCTGTCGCAATAGATGAAAAGCCCTCCACGAATCGGCGATAATAAACTGCTAAACCTAGGAAACTCCTGATCTTAGTTGCCGAAGAGGGACGATGCCAATTTTGAACTGCCTCAATCTTTTTGGGATCAACCTTAATACCTTCGCCTGATACAATATGCCCCAAAAATGCTACAGACTCTAGCCAGAACTCACATTTGTATAACTTAGCATATAGCTTTTGTTCCTGCAATGTCTGAAGCATCACTCACATATGCTGCTCATGCTCCTCCTTACTGCGTGAGTAGATCAAAATGTCATCAATAAAGACAGTGACAAATGAATCAATATATGGCCTGAATACCTTGTTCATCAAATCCATAAACGCTGTCAGGGCATTAGTTAAACCTAAAGACATTAGCAGAAAATCATAATGACCATATCTAGTCCGGAAAGCAGTCTTCGAAATATCCGGGTCCCGAATCTTCAACTGATGGTACCCCGACCTCAAGTCGATCTTAGAGAACACCCTAGCACCATGCAACTGGTCAAATAGATCATCAATACACGGCAATGGGTACTTGTTCGTAATAGTGACTTTGTTCAATTGGCGATAATCAATACATATTCGCATTGTTCCATCCTTGTTTTTCACAAATAATACCGGTGCACCCCAAGGCGATACACTCGGTCTGACGAACCCTTTGGCTAATAACACCTCAAGTTATTCTTTCAATTCTTTCGGGGCCATGCGATATGGTGGGATAGATATAGGATGGGTATCTAGAGCCAAGTCAATACAGAAATCAATATCACGGTCAGGTGGCATACCTGGAAGATCTGAAGGAAATACATCAGAGAACTCCCGAACTACAGGAACTAAATCAATAGCCAGAGTCTCTACAGTAGTATCCCGAACATAGGCTAGATAAGCTAAACAACCCTTCTCAACCATGTGTTGAGCCTTCATAAAAGAAATAACCCGATTAAATTAACTAACAGACGAACCCTTCCACTCCAGCCTAGGCAATGCTGGAATAGCCAAGGTAACAGTCTTGGCATGACAATCTAGAATACCATGATATGGACATAACCAGTCCATACCCAGGATGATTTCAATATCGGTCATCTCAAGTAATAGGAGATCTGCTCTAGTTTCATAACCACAGAATATAATAATACAGGACTGGTAGATCCGATTCACAACAACAGGATCGCCCGCAGGAATGGATACATAAATAGGAGTACTCAAGGACTCACGAGAAACACCCAGGAAATAAGCAAATAGAGATGACACATATGAATGCGTAGATCGTGGATCAAATAATACTGAAGCATCTTTACCGCAAATAGAAATAATACCTGTAATCCCAGCATCTGAGGCCTCTGTATCTGGTCTGGCAAGAAAAGCATAGAACCGAGCTGGAGCGCCAACTGGCTGGCCTCCACCTGGCTGACCTCCACCTCTAGGACGATCTCTACCCACCTGTGCTCTACCTCTTGGTGGTCGGACAACTGGTGGAGCAACTGGTGCGATAATCATAGGCTGCTGACCCTGCTACACTAGTCTACCTCGAAGCCTGGGACAGAATCTACGTATGTGATTAGGATCTCCGCACTCATAACAAGTTTTTGGTGCGATAAGCTGCTGACTAGAAGTCTGGCCCTGGTGACCTGAATACCCACTAGAAGAACCATGAATAGCTGGTGGGCGATAAGAACTCTCTGGTATAGCACTGAGATAAGGTCGCACTAGGGACCTCAAGGAGGCGGTGGTGCTGGATATGGGGGCCTGCTAGATTTCCCTCTCACGAACTGACCTCTGCCCCCAGACGGAGAACCTTTAAACTCTCCAGAATACCTGAACAGCTTATCTCTCATAACCTACTCTCGGCTCCGCTGACGTACACCCCCAATCCTGTGGGCTATCTCTGCGACTGGCTCATAAGAAGTACCCATCTCAACCTCTCGAGCCATAGTAGCATGAATGCGAGTATGTAAACCCGCAACAAACCTCTGCACTCTCTCCGCCTCCATAGGGAGTATCATAAGTGCATGGCGAGATAACTCAGAGAACCTCGCCTCGTAGTCGGTCACTGACATCTGACCCTGCTGGAGCTTCTCAAACTGAAACTGCAACTCTTCCCTCTGGGAGGGTGGAATATACATTTCCAGGAAGAAACGGGTGAACCTGTCCCAAGTCATGGGAGGAGAATTTGTTGGTCTGCCAAGAATATAAGACTTCCACCATCTACGGACTCTGTCCTCTAACTGAAAAGTAGCAAAGTCCACCCCATGAGACTCCAATATACTCATGTTATGCGGTCTGGCCCTGCACCGATCGATGAAGTCCTGGGGATCCTCATGTCGCTCATCCCTAAAGATAGAAGTATGTAGTCTAGTCCATCTGTCCAATAGTTTATGCGGATCAGCGGTTGTAACTGGCCTGGGCTCAGGTGTAGTTGTTTCCACTGGCTGGGCTCCACCCATAGGTATTGCATCCTGGGTCTGATATATAGTAGCTACATGTCCATGATCATGTGCGGTCAGATTCTATTCTCCCCCGCCCGCCTGAGATGTGGCTGGGTCTGCTGAAAATAAACCTGCCTAAGTCATAGTGTACATGAACCGCAGCATACGACCCATGACATCTTGGAATCTTGGTGCAGATAGGAAATCTAATAGAGCTGGCTCTGCCACAGGCACCTCACCCTGCTCCTCAATAATGGATCCTCTGCTGGACCCACTAGCGGCATAATTGGAAAATTCTTGGGACGTCCTCGTCCCCTACCACGGTCTGGAGACCTCCCTCGGCCTCTGCCTCAGCCTCTAGCAACTGGGAGAGTAGCTCTTCCCTAGTCTGGAGCCTCATTCGAGCGCGTTCTCTCCATATGTGAGAGAGTAAGAGAAAGATTAGTAATACATCAATTGCACGATGGAAGATGAAGAAAGGTACCTTCCTAACACCCTATAGCCTCTCGAAGATAAGTACATACGTCTCCATACCGATCCGCAAGACTCTGTTAGGTCTGCTCATAACTTATGAGACCTACATGAACCCAGTGCTTTAATACCATGTTGTCATGGCCCAGTTTCACCTAAAGGTCGTGATGGCACCCAACATTACAGCTAGGCAAGCCAAGTAATAAGTTAAACATATATCAATTATTTTCAGAATAAATTTCTAAAAATTTTATTATTTTACTAGCAATATTAAAGAAAATATAAAAGATACTGATTAACTTAAATCCAAGAAATAATACAAATTCTAAATTCTACCAATATGTGTGCCAAGACCTGGTGTCACAAGTGTATGAGCATCTATAAGATTATACAAAACTCAAAATATTGTCTGAAATAAAAATAGACAGAATGAATATACAAGGAGAGGCACTGGTAGCTGCAGAATGGCCCAGAAAGGCATCTCACAACTACGCCTGTGATAACGTGGATCTGCGATGATAGGTCCTCCGCTAGTGCTTGTCTCAAATCCTGCACAAACATTGCAGCAAGTGTAGTATGAGTACGTAAATAACGTATACCCAGTAAGTATCAAGCCTAATCTAGAAGTGGTAGAGACGAGATGGTCGACTTTGACACTCACTAAGGGTCAACAATAATAAATAGAATAAAATAGAATTATTTAAATCAGCATGATTCACAGGGTTAACAATAATTTTATTCAATTAGCAGAAATAATAAAAATCCTTCAAATACAACAATCTCCAATCTATTAATTAAATTCACAAGCTTCAAATAAAAAGCATTGAGGTATCGTGTATTTATTATTATTGTTAGGCACGATTTCTGCCGAGGTCGTACGGCCCGTTCCAGAGTGTCATATACACTGTCGAGAGACGTGCGGTGCGATCCATAGATGCATCTATCCTGCCGAGGTGTTCGGCTCGCTCCACAAGAAAGGAGGACATTTTCTTATGTACCTCCGGAAAGAGAGTATATTTATTATAAGATCATTTCGAGAGGATGAATAATTTATTTTAATAATTAATTAATTTAAATAGAAAATTAAGCATATGAGATTTCCATATTTAATATCTTCCCTAACATTTCACAATATATATATATATATATATATATATATATATATATATATAAGATCAAGTAAAGAATACAATTTACACAAGTAATTCATGCTTTGAGTCCTAAACTACCCGTACTTTAGCATTAATAGTAGCTACGCACGGACTCTCGTCACCTCGTACGTACGTAGCCCCCACAGTTAGCAACATTTATCAATTTTAATCACTTATGTGGTAATATTTCCCTCACAAGATTAGACAAGAGACTTACCTTGTCTCAAAGTCCACTTTCCGATCAAAATATCGCGAAAGCCTCCATTCGATGCCGAAAAATCCAAAACTATCCAAATATTATACAAAATAATTAATACATGCTTAATAATTCGAATTTAGGTTATTAAATACTTTACCCCAACCCAAACGGTAAAAATCCTAAAATTCACCTCGGGCCCATGTGCCCGGATTCCGAAAATATTCGGATGCAAACGTTACTCATAATCTCAAGAACTCAAATAAATAATTTTTATCCAATTCCATAACCATTTTCGTGGTTAAAATCTCGTTTTTTTATAATAATCTAGGTTTTTCATCTAAACCTTTGATTTTTAAAATTTTACTAGTTATAATCTACCCATAATCTATGTATTTAACTCAAAGTGTGTAGAATTAACTTACCTCCAAGTTGCTAGTTGAAATCCCCTCTCAAAAGCTCTGAAATCGCCCAACAATGGATGCAAAATAGACCAAAATGGACTAAGCTTCGTCCGTTTTAAGGTTCTTCCCAACAGTGTTTTCTGCACCTGCGGAGGGTTACCGCACATGCGGCTTTCGCAGCTGCATAAATTCCTCGTAGGTGCACATTTTCCCCCTTTGGCTTGGCACCGCATCTGCGGACAATTTTCTCATTTCTGCGCAAGCGCAGGTGCGTCCACTCCTTCGCACCTGCGCATCCCTCCGCTTCTGCGCACAAGGCCTTCGCACATGCGCGTTCGCAGGTGCGCCAAAACACTTCGCATCTGCGATTGCTGGGCAGATCCTCTCCCTCGTACCTGCGATTGGTGCCTCGCATCTACGAGCTCGCACATCCGGTTGGCCAAGCGCAGGTGCGATTATGACAGTAGCTGGGAGCTTCAGTTTAGGCTTACATTTCCAAAATTTGTCCGAGCCTCGTTCGGTTAACATCGGGGCCCCCAGGGACCCGCCCGAACATACCAATAAGTTTAAAATCATAAAACGGACTTGCTCGGACCCTCGGAACGTGTAGAACAACATCAAATATAAGAATCATACCCCAAACCAAAATGATCCAAACTTAAGAACTTCAAGTTCTTCAATTTACTTCCAATGCACCGAAACATACTTAAACTATTCGGAATGACACGAAATTTTGCGTGCAAGTATTAAATCACTATACGGAACTATTTTCAGACTCGAAATTCCAGACGGACTTCAATTATTCAAAAACCTACTCCAAACCAAATTTAAAGAACTTTAAACCTTCAAATAGTTGATTTTTACTATTAAGCGCCAAAACGCTCTCGGGTAATCCAAAACCCGATTCGAACGAACGCCCAAGTCCAAAATCATCATACGAACCTATTGGAACCGTCAAATCCCAATTCCGGGGTCGTTTCCTCAAAATGTTGACCGAAGTCAAACTTGGCCTTTTAAGGCTAACTTAAAGAACCAAGTATTCTGATTTCAACCCAAATACTTCCAAATCCCGAACCAACTATCCCCGCAAGTCACAAATCATAAAAAGCATATACGGGGAGTTTTATTTTAGGGAACGGGGTTCTAAAAGTTAAAATGACCATTTGGGTCATTACAAGAACATCTACATAGCTCGGAATCACTCCTACAGGGCATAAAACACACAATAAGTGCAAAACACGCCTAATTAAAGCTCAACATAAGTAAAGTACAGTGAATTAGAGTGCAATAAGCGACTAAAATACGGGATTATAGCCTACAATCAATACCCCAGACTTAAACCATTACTCGTACTCGAGCAATCAAACTACACTTCACATAGACATGACCTTTTTAAGCAACTCTCCTAACTCATCACACCAAGAATATTAAAACAGATTAAGCACCTTTTATTATTCCGTTAAAAACTCTACCGCTATTTTTAATAGTTGTTATTTTGCATTAACATCCTCGCCACAAGAATTGACTCAATATCACCACGTATTTTTCACAACCTGCTCACTTACTCTAACACAGAAGTCAATTACATTACCATTCCTTCATGAATCAAGAGCCCTTACACAAGAATAGAGAGTAGTTCCACAAACAATAAAGTTTAAGAATAATTAGGAACTCAAGATAGGAAGAATTCGCTCACTCTCAGAACAATATTCATGTGCAACAAAAGATGTACCATAAGCTTGCCCGTAGTGTACTAATCTACTAATTTAGCTTATTCATTCAAGGATCAAGTATGACTTTAATTGGTTGTAATGTAGGTTGCGGGACGGGTAGGATATATTTGGATATATTGACTACACCTCCCTAAGCACTTTAATACATACAATTGACCGTTCAAAATCCCACACTTATGTCAAACCATAACTCCACTTTCACATCAATATACATTAACTCCCTACTTCTTTAAGCACAATTACATCAAGTAACCACTATCAAGGAATATTTTTCACAATCATACTCTTATTTTTTTCTTTCTTTTTCAATTCAAGTGGCTCTTTCTTTTTCAAATTAGTGCACCTTTCTCCTTAGTTCAATAGTTCTAGTCACAAGCCAAACCAACCACCCCACACTTCAACTTTTACAAAGTTCATACAATTTCAAGTGCTCACGAGAGGTAAATGGTTCAGATAGATGATCAATTCAAACAAATAGGCAAGGTTTGTAATGTGGTTGCCAAAGAAACAAGATTATAGGCTTAAAGAGGTTAACTACGATACATAATCATTTGGTGGGTAAACTATATAGCTGGCTCAACAAAGAAATTCCTATATCACTTCCAAGACTGAACAAACTACTATTTCGCTTTGCGGACACACGGGGCAAGTTTTAGAGATCAAATGCAATGCACAGAATACACGAAACTTTACACACACATGGCACATAAGTCACTCAGGATCGGACTCATCAAGACACTCTAATCAAAGTAGTTAAGCAAAGTTAAGATCGTACAATTTAAGGTGCTTATACAAGAGTCAAAAATTGAGCCTAAGCGTCACAACTAAATCACTTATTATTCTCAAGGCATAACGAAGTCAAAAGATATTGCTTTCATTTAAAATGACATCACAAGGTTTCCTACTCCTAAAAAAAACTAACTACACCCGGTTCAAACAAAACTCTTGGAAAAGAACTGCGGAACAAAGAAAACCCAAGGGGAAATTATTATACTAACTAAAGAAAATATTTCTTTTCTTCGACTTTACAATTTTCAATCAAAAGAAACGAAAAAACAAACAGTTATTTTATTTGCATATTTGCATCCCCACCCCACAGTTTAAATTATGGCATGTCCCCATGACACACAAATAAAAAGCAAGAGGTAAAGAAAACTCCCCTGGACTTTTTTCGCTTCCGAGAACTTGTGAACTCCACCTCTAATTCTAAATGCATTTTTTGATTTCGATCGGAATTCTTTATGGAGCTCATCAGGCCAAAGTCCTTTAGGAATTTTTGAAAGACCCGCTCTTTTCTTTCTTTCTTGGCCTCATTTTGAGGGGTGGATTGTTCTTGTATGATTATCTTTAACTTGTTTTCGCATTCATTCACAATATTAATCCATATATATTCTTATAAATCCCCAAAAATAAAATCCACATGATCAATGTTAGAATAAAAAAATGAAGAAGAAGGGTCGTGTGGGTGTTCCTCTTGTATGTCCAAGACCATTTGTTCCTCATTCTCTTCAAATAAAATTGTGGTTGTGGATATGTGGATGGGGATTTGAACTCTTCTTTTATTAATGCACAATCAACCAAAGCCTCATCTTCAATCATCTCAATTGAAAAGGAGTCCTCTTGAAGAGTGGAAAACTCTCTTTGTAGATGTTCATCATCTCGGGTAGGCTCATTCTCACTAGGTATATCCTCCATATATTCACCATCACAATGCAATGAACTTTCTGAAAGTGTACTTATTATTTGATTCACTTGCATTGTTAGGTTGTTAATGGATTCATCATCTTGTGTAAATCTCTCTTCCACCTTATTTATAAACTTATACATAAGCTCTTCTAAACTGCCATTCTTCTCTTGAGGTGGTTGTCTCAGTTCGCTTTCATTCTAGTCATAATAAGGGTATTCATCCTAACAAGAGTCAGAATTGTACCCATATGAATCCTCATACCTATACAAATAAGAGACAAAGTGAGAGTGTTCAAAAGATGAATCATAGGAAGAATACTTACCTGTTTGACAATTAATCCATAAATAATTTCCACCGTATTTAAAACACATATGTGATGACCCAAAAATACCATCTTTAATTTAAACATTCATTTCTATGTTCTATGAAGATGTTGAGAGCTTACCTGATATGAGTTATGTATCACCTGAATAGTTGATGCTAATGGCATTCCTTTTCTAGTAATATGTTGGTTATGATGCCATTGTCAGTATTGTTTTCATGTTGTGTTACGTTGATTGGACTATGTATGTATTGTTAGGATTGGTTTCTGCGATTCTCTGGCAGGTGGACAGGCCCAGTTACAAAGAAAACTCTTGCGAAAGTTTTGGAAATTTTGGGAGTTAGTATAACTTCGGGAAATTGAAATGGGTGAAAGAAGAGATAAGTTATGTTATGTGTTTGGGGGCGGACTCTACTTCTCATTTGAGGACTTTTAATATTATGGATACAATTATATATAATAACAAGTGTACGAGGCATATTATAAGCAATGTGAGGTCTAAGGAGAGGCCTAAGTCTAAGTCAAGTTGGAAAATCTTATAATAGACTAAAGCTCAAATGGGTACGCACAAGATCAAACTTTGAACAAGCATATATATATATATATAAGGAATTATGTGATGGTCTACCTATAAAATGAAAGGTCTTCGAGTCTAGTTTCTAACTCCTCAAGCCGTTTGTCATTTGGACACTCCTACAAGAAGTTATGACCAAATTATCAAAGGCTGAAAAAATGCGATTTTGATACCAATTTT
>AWOL01S0053688.1:17787-39190 GCA_000715115.1 Nicotiana otophora
TATATATATATATATATATATATATATATATATATATATATATATAAGGAACTATGTGATAATCTACCTGTCAAATGAAAGGTCATTGAGTCTAGTTTTTAATGCTTTAAACCGTTCGTCATTTGCGACCAATTCTGCGATCGCAGAATAGTTATGCGATCGCGAAACTGCTTCTACGACAGCAAACTGGTCGCATAATGGACCAGAACATCCCAGTTCTGGGCACCGATTTTTGCGACCATTGTGCAACCCGCATACCCATTCTGCGATCCATTATGCGACTGCAGACCCTATTTCAGAGGGTTAATTTTCCTATTTTTATAACCCGACCTCATTTTAATAAATAGGCTTTGGGGCTTATTTTAGGGCAATTATCTGATGATTTTAGAAAGAAGTGGGAGGGTTTTAGATAGAAAAAGAATCTTAAGTGCTTTGTTCATCAAAAATCTTGTTCAAGCTTTAAAATCCAACAAGGAATTATCACAAGATCTTCACCCAGGAGGTAAGGTTCTAGCCCATATTCTTCAATTTCGAGTTTGGGTAAAGATGGGTGATTGTGAGTGTGATTCTTGCATGTGAGAGTATTAGTTATACATGCTTGTACCAATAAGGTTATGGGAAGATTGTTGAGTTCAAATGGGTAAAGATTGGATTGAAAATGGTAAACATCTTCAAACAAAACTTTAATTGAGGATTTAAAAGCCAATCTAATATCGAAATTCGATAATTTTTGTATGGTTGAACTCATATTGGAACGGGTTTTCAGATTTCGCAAGTTTTTCTGGGATTCGAGACGTGGGTCACACTATTGACTTTTAAAATAAATTTTGGATTTTTATCCGAAAAAGTTATAAATTGATATGGAATTAATTCCTACGATTTGTATTGAGTATATTGAATTGTTTATGACTAGATTTGAGGATTTTGGGCACGAATTCGCGAGGCAGGGGTTTATTGGATTCTTGAATTTGGTTGCAAAGCGAGGTAAGTGTCGTAGTTAACCTTAACTTGAGGGATTAGGACTTATTTGTCTATTTGCTACGTGATTTAATGTGCGAGTACAACGTATATGTGGGGTGACGAGTACTTATGCGTTGTGGTTGAGTCAAAGCATGCGGGTGGAATTTGTTTATTATGAATAATTGCCTATTTAATTAAGATATTCTGGTTTAAGTTTATTATTGATTATTTGATCATTTTTCGTGAAATTATTATTCATTTAATTATTGTTGAATATTTTGGAAGGTGAAGTCGGTATTCTGGTATTGAATTGATTGATAAGTGCATATCTCCGCATTTAAATACTCTTCCAAATTTATATTATTATTTTCAAGGTAAGGAAGAGTGTAAAAGCACGAAGGGTGATGTCGTGCCATTTTTATTATTTATAATATCATTGTCATGGTAAGGAAGAGTGTAAAAGCACGAAGGGTGATGTCGTGCCATTTTTATTATTTATAATATCATTGTCATGGTAAGGAAGAGTGTAAAAGCACGAAGGGTGATGTCGTGCCATTTTTATTATTTATAATATCATTGTCATGGTAAGGAAGAGTGTAAAAGCACGAAGGGTGTTGTTGTGCCATTTGTGAGTGTAAAAGCATGAAGGGTGTTGTCGTGCCATTTGTGAGTGTAAGATCACGAAGTGTATTGCCGTGCCATTTGTGAGTATAAAAGCACAAGGGTATTGCTGTGCCATTTATGATTGTAAAAGCACGAAGGGTGATGCCATGTCATTTTCAGAAAATATAAAAGCCCGAAGGGTGATGACGTGCCAAATGAGAATAAAAGCATGAAGGGTGGTGCCGTGCTATTTTCATATTATCGATTGCTCATTTTATTGTTGATAAATTAAATGGCTGCTAAGTGATACTTCTCCTGTTAAAATTATTATATCATTCCCCTACGCATATTCCCTTCCAATTTATAAATGGTTATTTATTGTATTATTGTTACTTTGTATTTGTATATACTTGTACATGTGGTTTACGTACGTGTTTTGTCATAGCCTTGTCACTACTTCATCGAGGTTAGGCTCGGCACTTACCAATACATGGGGTCAGTTGTAATGATACTACACTCTGCACTTCTTGTGCAGATTTCGGAGTTGGTCCCAGCGGCGTACTGTAGAATTTCCCGAAAATAGCTACCAGTGGAGACTTGAGGTATAACTGTACAGCATTCGCAGTTCTGAAGTCTCCTTCTGTATTATATTTCAAATAGCTTGAATTTTATTCAAACCTTTATTTGTATTATTCTAGAAGCTCGCACACTTGTGACTCCAGTTCTGGGATGGTATTTAGATATCGCGATTATTATGGATTATTCACTTTATTTCCGCATTTGTTTTCTTGTTATTAATTAATTTAAAAATTTTGTTAAAATGGGTAATTATATGCTAACGTTGGCTTGCCTAGCAAGTGAAATATTAGGCGTCATCACGGTCCCGAAGGTGGAAATTTCGGGTCGTGACAACATAGCATACCGGTGACAATGTTCAGCTGCAAACTCTTCAACCGTTTTCTTAGGTTGGTTGTACTCCGTCTGTATAACATTTAGAGTTCAGTATCAAGAATATGCTCTTCAAGATTTCTTCAACAAAGGAAATCCTGAAGAGAAGTGACAAAACTAAAAATAAGAGAAAGAAAAGAAAATATAAAAGCTAATTCTTGAATTAGAACTACAAACTAGTTCAAACACTATTAATTTTCAATCCCCGGCAACGACGCCAAAATTTGACGAGCGCAAAACACACACTTAAATTGTGCTCGCGAGTCAAAAATAGTATAGTATTATTATCGTATCCACAGGGTTAGATTTAAACAGTATTATCGTAGTTTGTAGCTAGATTGCTTCCCGTGAGGATCAACAATGAAGATATATATGAATTTTAACTACAAATAACTAAGCATCTAAAGATATTGACTAATGACAATCTCAACAAAGGTAAGCAAGGAGATTATCAATGGGAGAAAATATGGGTTGATAGGATATGTGCAAGATAATTGTTCGGGATCTAACTCTAGATAATTCACTTCTAATATTCAAGTGAGTCTCTCGAACTCACTTAATTATCAGTACAATTGTTTAGTAGAAACTCCTCTCTCGATTAAGTCTCTACCTCACAATATAAACCAATTTAAGCTCGGTGAAGATATGCAAGAATTCGTAATGGATTGGTCTTTAGGAGAACCTCTTTCGAGTATCCTCCTAACTAGGTTTAATCAAGGATTCAACTAGACTCTTTCGATTACTTAGAAGAATTTATGAACTCAACCAACAATATAGTGCAAATAAATCACAAGTTATGCCTCTTTCGATTACAAGAACAAGTGAATATAGATACAATAATTAAATCTTCCAAAAACGATTCAAATACATAAAAATAGAGTTATAATTCACAAACAACCATCAATACACCAAATCCATCAAAACCCATAAGGTTCTACTCCATAGACATGGAAAAGTTCTTCACAAATGAAATAAAAGTAGAAGAAAATATAAATACAATCCAAACCTGATCTTGAGTGAGGAAGGAATGATGAAATCCTTGTGCTCGTGTTCTTCAAACTTCTCCTTAGCCTCCTTGACCTCCCTAGGTCGAAATCTGTACAAAAGTCTTGCTAAAATGGTATTTTGGGGTGTTTTATCTGCCCCCAAAAATAATCTTGGATGAAACTACCCTTTTCTTAGAAAAATCGTACTTTTCCCAAACAGAACATGCGTGGTCGCGCACCTGGGGACTTGGTCGCGCATTTTACACACCATTCTGCCCCAAGTGCATGCCCAGGTGCGCGATCGCGTACTTGGGTGGTAAGTTGGGAATTTTGGAAAACATAAAATATAAAAGTTGTAGGCCATTTAAATATCTTTCCAATGATATATTGTGGAGCCCAAACGGATTTATGAGCAAAATGTTATATGCATTTTACTTGACAATATGCAGTATGCCTACTCGATTCTTTGTTTCGTTCTTAAAGTGTATTATCATCCGTTGATCCCCGAACACGATCCCAACTTAATCCTTGGGCTTTTACTTAGACTTCATAGTTCCAAAATAGTATGAATTCATGCCACAACATCCACATAGCTCGGAATCACTCCTACAGAGTATAAAACACATAATAAGTGCAAAACACGCCTAATTAAAGCTAAATATAAGTAAAGTGCAGTGAATTAGAGTGCAATAAGTGACTAAAATACGGGATTATAACTTACCATTAGGGACGCTAAGCAGATACCTTGATAGTCTCCAACTGATAACATTTTGAGATCTAACAGTCGTCGTATCCGAAATCACCTAGATCTACACACGAGGTACAGGGTGTAGTATAAGTATAACCAACTCAACAAGTAACAATACTAAATAAGAACTGAAAGTAGTGAAGAGTTTCAAAGATAAGTCCAATTACAGTAATTTTCAACATAAGAAGGTAAGCATGCTTTTAAGCTCAACATTTAAGACCCAAATAGTAATTTCATATCAAGTTCAAATTAAACAAAAGATAATATCTCTGAGAAATTTCCAAAACAGTAATAGATGACAGCTGAAGTGCAAAAATAATGAAACCAATGTATCCTCTCAGAGCAACAAAAACCCAGTCCTCCCATTCACTCCAACCTCACAATCACTCTTTCCTCACAGTCACTCATTTCTCTCAAACACTCAGCACTCGACACTCGCCACTCGACACTCTCACTCAGTAGGTACATGCGCTCACCAGGGGTGTGTACAAACTCTGAAGGGGCTCCTTCAGTCCTAGCGCTATAACAAGACAATCATGGCATAAATCAATGAAATATGTTATGACGTGCAGCCCGATCCCATAAATATCCTCACAATCAGGCCCTCGGCCTCACTCAGTCATCACCTTCTCCAGTCTCTCGGGCTCTCAGAAATCATGATAAGCAGCTCAAACATCAATGATATGATGCATCAATAATGAACAATAGAGACTAGGGTATAATATGCAAGTAAAACCGTGACTCAGTACAAAACAACAATTTAGTAGATAATTCAACATGTACACGACCTTTGTGGGTCCCTATACTATCAACATATGGTTTAAACATGATTCATAGTTCGACTTCTCTAATACATAGAAAATGTACGGATAACAACAGATTATTCAACTACACAGTTCCATAGAATTTTATCAAGTCATAATTCCTACGGTGTACACCCACACCCTCGTCACCTAGCATGTGAGTCACCTCAAAACCAATCTCATATCACGGAATTCGGGGTTTCATACCCTCACGACCAAATTTAGAACTGTTACTTAGCTCAAACCGTAAAATTCTTTATTCTGCTATGCCCTAGTTTCGCAAATCGACCTTCGAACGCCTTTAATCAAGTCACAATTAATTCGATTAGGTCAATACAAAATATAGGAATTAATTCCATGTGAAAATATAATTTTCCAACAAAATCCGAAATTGCATTCAAAATATGCCTCGGAACCCGAAACAAGTTACAAAATATGAACGTCCATTAAACCACGAGTCCAACCATACCACAATTACTAAATTCCGATAACAATTCGACTCTCAAATCCTCAAATTTATCCAAGAGGGTTTTCAAAATTTTCCAACTTAAATCACCAATTAAATGTTAAAAATAGCAATAGATTCGGGAAATTTGATCAAAATTGAGTTAAGAACACTTACCCCGTTATTTTCCTTGAAAACCTCCCGAATATCGTCTCTTTCCGAGCTCCAAATCGAAAACAATGGAGTCCCATTTTCAGAACTTAAACATTCTGTCCAGACCTTTCTTCTTCGCGAACGCGACCACTGCCTCGCGTTCATGAAGCACAATTTTGTTCCGCCCAAGTTTCCTCCTTCACGAATGCAGCATCTCCCTCGCTTTCGCGAAGCACAAAGTGCTACTGTCCCCAAAGCCTTCTACGCGAACGCGAGAGCCCACTCGCGAACGCGATGACCAAACTCCTCAGGTCGGCTTGCCCCTTCGCGAACGCGAAGCCCCAATCGCAAACGTGTAGCTTTGCCCCTCAAACCTTCGCAAACATGTGCCATTGGTCGCGAGAGCGAAGCACAAAATGGCCAGTCCAAATTTCCTTCTTCGCGAACGCATGAGTCCCTTCGCGTTCGCGAACAACAACACCAGAAACAGCAATAGCAATAGCAAAACATGAAGAAATGATCTGAAACCATCCCGGAACTCACCCGAGGCCCCCGGGACCTCAACCAAATATACCAACAAGTCCTAAAATATCATACGAACTTAGTCGAAGCCTCAAATCACATCAAACAATGCTAAAAATACTAATCATACCCCAATTTAAGCCTAATGAAACTAAGAATTTTTAACTTCTACATTCGATGCCGAAACCTATCAAATCAAGTCCGATTGACCTCAAACTTTACACACAAGTCATAAAATGACATAACGGACCTATTTTAATTTTCAGAATCGGATTCCGACCCCGATATCAAAAAAATTAACTCCACGGTCAAACTTCCAAACTTAAATTTCTATTTTAGCCATTTCAAGCCTAATTTAACTACGAACTTCCAAATAATTTTCCGGACACGCTCCTAAGCCCAAAATTACCATACAGAGCTATTGGAATCATCAAAGTTTTATTCTGGGGTCGTTTATACATAAGTGAACCTTTTCAACTTAAGTTTTTATTTTGGAGACTAAGTGTCTTAATTCATTTCAAAACCTCACCGGACCCGAACCAATTACCCCGGCAAGTCACATAACAACTGTAAAGTATAAATTGAGCAGTAAATGGGAGAACGGAGCTGTAATACTCAAAACGACCGGCCGAGTCGTTACAGAAATATACTTCATACATAAATTTATAATTTTACCCACTTTGGGACACACTTCAGACGTCGCGTCTGAAGTTTCCAAAATTCGAATTTGAAGTTAAAATTTTTTTAGTAGTGTTTGCATCTAAAGTTCTCTTGGTGATAGTGCAAACTTCATACGCAAAGTTACAAATATCGGGTAATGTTCGCATCTGAAGTTCTCTCCCACCCCCCACCCCCTCTCCCCGCAGTGTAAACTTTAACGTTCAAAACTACACTTAAGACTAACTAGTATGAAGTGTAACCAATATTTTTACATGCACCTTAGAGAAATTAGTCTTAAGTGTAAAAATTATACTTAAGATGCACTTAAGACTAATTAGTATGACTTAAGACGTTTTCTTTTGAAGTTCATATGCCGAAAAATGGAAAATTATTTCTCGAATTTAAATAATCCAACACACGATTCAACATTCAAATCTACTCCACATAAGCTCAAATTTGAAACATAAGTTTTAAATATCATTAAAAAAAAATATTAATGTATCCAAACAATAGTAAATCTAACAAACCCTTTTTGTCATCTTTAAGAATCTCTCTTTCTAATCGTACTATCGTGTTGGCATTATAACATAATAATAAATCAATTGTACTGTTGACACCCATTAGAAACCCAAGTTATTCTTTGCAAGAACTAGAATTTACCCCAAGAAATAAATAATAAAATATTACACTTAGCCAAAAAGGCCGAGAAGGACATGCATCATAGTGAAAATAGTAAAGAAGAACATCAAATTACATGTATAATATATGTAAAATTCATGCCTAATATATGTATAATTGTGTCTAATCAATATATAATATATGTATACCGGCTAAAAAAAGTACACAGTGAATCTGACTGGCTATTTGTGTAACAATCCCAATAGTAAATATGCAGTCATTCAATTCACGAAACGAAAGAACAAAAAAGAATTTGTTGTCCGAATGGAAACACAAACAGCATAGTTGCTGAAATTATTGAAGAAGAAGAAGAAGAAACTGCATAGGAGCTGTGTTTTTGTCTAAGTGTGTTAATATTAAGTATTAGTTAGTAAATAATTTTAAAAAAATTGGATACAAATTTAATAGCAGCGACCAAATAGGTCACTGTATGAAATTTTTACCTTCTATAGTGTAACATCATACTACTTTTGTCAAAATTATCCATTAAAT
The DNA here is from genome assembly GCA_000715115.1 of Nicotiana otophora. NCBI lineage: Eukaryota > Viridiplantae > Streptophyta > Magnoliopsida > Solanales > Solanaceae > Nicotiana > Nicotiana otophora. The sequence goes on from AWOL01S0053688.1 coordinate 25,786, forward strand.
TGGAAAAGAACCAAAAGAAAAAAAATTAATATTTTATAGTGACTAAATAATAACTAGTAATTAAATAAACAAAACATAGTGATCGAACAACAAAATCAAACTCAAAAAAAGAAATAGTAATACTAAAGCAATCAATCAAAATATTAATGGATTCATATATATATTGTCTAAAGATAGAAAATTGTTGCGTACATATTCATCGATTAATTCTTTTTTATGATTATAGTGTTCGAGATAGCTAGCACATCTTAATCCATGGAATTATCGCGTGCATGTGTTGGATAATTCTATGAATCAAGGTTGAAACAAATTAATTGTAGCTGAAGATTCGAACTTGAGATTTCCTGATTGCTACTCTAATAAATGATAAAATGAACTACCGTGTGTATCATTCTTTTGTTCACCAATTCAATAAATAAAATAAAATATGGACAAAAATTTCGCAAATTTCATAAATTCGAATTCATTTAACTACTTAAATAGAAAAAGTTGATGTGATTAATTTACTTGAACATCTATGTATATAACTAAACTAACATTTTAAACATTCAAACTATGTCAGGGTATGTTATACGTATGAATTTAAATTGCATGAGGTAATAATTGGAGGAAATTATGAGGTCCGATATGTTCGAACAAAGATTCTATTCTATGACTCTTTTTCCTCTGGTCGGCATATAGAGTTGCAAAGACATTGGGAAAATCTTGCATTGGCTGTCGAAAACCAGACACTCATGTTTTTATCGTCATCATTCACAATTCATAACCTTAATCTTACCAAACATCAAAATCTTTCCAATGAAAACTCTTTTATTTCGGAGACAAATTCAATCATCAACTCATATATCTCAGTGCAGTCAACTATTACACCCCAAAATATAAAAAGATTTAACTTATATAGACAACCAATGCAAATCCTTTATTTTTTTGTTTGGTGTTCAATATTGCATTGAGTCACCTACTAATTAAATCCGCGCTATTGGGACACAATAAAGGGGAAGCGCCCCCTGTTGGGATTATTTCCATTTCCAAATTGTATGCCTTCTACTCCTTCTTTTCAAGATACACATCTCTTTTAACTTATATGAATTAGTTTGACTTGATACGTAATTTAAAAAAAAAATTTAAAACTTTTAATCTTAAAAACTCAAGAGATAAAAATTATGTAGGTTTTATGTAGCTATAAAAACTTCTCATTAGTAAGGGCGAAGCTATGTTGACCCAAGGGTGGTCAACTGACCACCTTTCGCCGAAGTATAAGGTAAAATATTACTTGTTATTGATTAAAAATAGAATTTGAACACCCTTGTTGAATTTTCTGGCTTCGCCACTGCTCATTAGGGGTAAAATGAGTAAAATAAAAAGTTTAAATTAAATTATTTTCAAATATGAAAATATGTTATTTGTTTTGTAACATAGTAATAAGAAAAATTTGCGATATAAATTAAAACGAATGGAGTAACTAGTTTCCGTTACAGGCAGCTATTTATAGTTATATTTTAGTTGGCATGATAATTAAGAATTGTTTTTTGCACTACCAATATATAAAAATTAAACTAAATATAAAAGTACAAAACCTTAGCTTCTTGGCGGTAATACCTTTTTGCAGATAATGATGATGTTGGAAATAGAGCAATATTGCACTTCCAAATTTGAATAGTCAAGTTTACCTTAATTTAGTAGTGATCACGTTTAGTACACTTACAGCGTGTTTGGCCGAGCCGGAGAAGTTCGGAAAAAATATTTTTGGAGAGAAGCAGTTTGTATTTTGCTAATCACTCTGAAAAAGTATTTTTGAGCAATAATTTATGTTTGACCAAGCTTTTGAGAAAGTGTTTTTAAGTGTCAAATTACGAATAAGGACATGAATAGATTTACTTAATAGTTAATATTATAAGTAAATAAATAATCTTAAAATTTTATTATTACAGGCAATAATTAAATTTTTTTATTTTATTTAAGTAAAATATGAAAATAAAATTTAAAAATACTTAATTCTTTTAATATAATTTAAATATATTAAAAATCATTCAACAAATATAAAAGTATTCACCCCTAAAGTCACTATATATTAGAAAGCTATCCTAAAAAAAATAAGAAATATTTATACATTAATATCCTAAGTATTAGGTTTAACGGTTATTTTGGTATATACTATATGTTTTTAAGAATATTTTTGGTAAGAAAGAAAGTCAAAACTGTTTCTGCTTCTGCTTTTGGGAAGAAGCTACTTTTTTCTATTTCTTAGAAGGTGCTTCTGCTTCTTCCCAAAAGTAATTGTTTTCCCCAAAAAAAGCTTGACCAAACACTTCAAGTTAGGAAAAAAAAGTGTTTTTGAAAAAAAAAAATCATTTTTGACCTCTTGAGAAGAAACAATCTTTTAACAATTTGTGAAACAAGAAAAGTTTAGTCTATTTGCTAGTAAAAGACAGTATAATGACTACAAATTTTCATAATCTTGTAGGATTATGATTTTGGTTAGGCGCGTCCTTTGCCATCTATTTCCCCAACACCATAAGTAATTAATCACTGTGTAAATAAAATTAAGTTTCTGAGGGTGATTAAAGGTGGAGACAAAGAAAGGTATTTAACAAAAGCGAAAGCTAATAAGGTTTCAAAATCTTGTCACATTAGTTGACACAATTAGTAAAACGACTAAACTACCTAATTTCATCTAAAATGTATAGCAATTGGTGTTGAATATGAACAGGGATATTGTTTGCAACAAATCTTTGGGATACAAAACATAAGCTGCATTCACAATATGAATATGAAAAAATCTAATTTTATTGATATATAATGCGGGTACAATTATGTTTGTCCCTTTGATAAAATGATGCAGACCTCTTTGGATGTATCTGATATCTATGAAAGTATGTTGTGGATCTTCTTGAAATATTTAATTATCAAAAATTATCCGACCACATCTTGATCTCTTTGTGAGTATACCGTAAGTTTATGGGATCCATTTTTGAGATCCCTTTTTAAGAGAATACGTAATCTTTTTATATGAGTGACTTAGGGTGAGGGTAGAGTAGCCTCTAAGTTAGGGTTTTGGTAGAGTAACTTCCATGCTAAACAACCTTAATAAACTTCTAAGATTTCAAGAGTCGTCTTGTAGTAGTGTCTTGAATTTAGGATTTAGCTTGATCTATTAAAATTTCTTTATTTGCAGATATAAATTGCATTTAATGCCAAAATGTAGTGACTATATATAAGCACAAAAGAATTTCTTAAATATGTATAAAGTAGTTTAGTTACGCAAAAATAAGAAGAAGTCTTGCTTCGTTGAGGAATTAAGAAAACTGAAATATTTTGTCATCCCATTTTGAAGCTTGAAAGAGTTGTCATATACTTCCTATATCTGTACATTCTTTTAAAAAAGAAATTTTTTTCCATTGGTTGATGTATTAAAAACGAACTTCCTAAATCATACATTCTCATGTGTCGCAACTGTGAATATTCTAACAATGACAAGTCAAATAAGAATTTGATAAGCGAAATTCGCTTGTAACAAAAGAATATGACTTTTTGAATTCCGATACCCAGCGTCTTCCTCCTGAAATACTTATGAAGATCAAGATGGTTTCTTTTATGACCCAAAAAAAAAAAGATCAAGATGGTTGTGAGATTACTAGTCAAAGGACAAATGAAGCCTAACATTCTACATTTACTTACTCTTATTAATTTCTTGGGAGAAGGGTTAAAATGCCCCTAAACTATTGGAAATAGAGCAATTATACCCTTCGTTTGCTATTGGGCATGCACAAAAACACCCTCACTGTTAGTCAAGTGGAGCGCATATACCCCTCTCCACTAACAGATTCCACATTAGCTATAGATTCACTTTTAAAGGTATTTTCTTTGCTGATTTGGAGCTCCCGCTTGGAAAACTATACCCTCCATATAATTTCTTAATTCTCCAATATAAAGAACATCTGGCCGACACCTCCCTCTCCACTTTTCTCACTTATTCATTAATCATCACCACCCCTTATGTAGTAGACTTTTATCCCGAAAAATCCAACCAGCGAGCCCCATCAGACTTCAACGAAAACTCCTCCAGTAGTCCATTTTTTCCTTGTATGTTTTTTTTTTCTTTTAGAAATCTGTATAGAAAAATCCGAAAAAACTTGTATAGAAAAACCCAAGTCCAGATCCGATCTTCTGCAAACAGTTTCAAAACGGGAAGAGAGATGAGATAGTGGCTTGAAAATTAAAAAATGGAGAAAAATGCAGAAGGATTAAACAAAATAAATGTAAAAAAAGAATCGAATTAAGTCTCTAACACCAATAAATCTCTCTTTTCTATGTTAATCTCTCCAGGCGGTACATGTTGTAATACGATGAAGTCGAACTCTGGAATGGCTTTTTCAACAGTGTTTATGGAAGTTTGATGGGTTAATGATGAGTAAATAAATATGAGAACAATGAGGAGCATAATTGATTCTTTGATAGGATTTGTTGATTAGGGCATTTTTATCCGTTGATTGTTAAAAATGGAAAAAGACATGGGTAATTGTAACGACTCGGTCGGTCGTTTTGAGTATTATAACCCTGTTCTCCCATTTACTGCTCAATTTATGCTTTACAGTTATTTTATGCTTTACCGGGTTAGTTGGTTCGGGTCCGGAAGGATTTCAAAGTGAAATGAGACACTTAGTCTCATAATTGAAAACTTAAGTTGGAAAAGTTCATCTGATGTTGACTTATGTGTAAACGACCTCGAAATTGAATTCTGATGATTCCAATAGCTCCATATGGTGATTTTGGACTCAGGAACGTGTCCGGAAAAATATTTGGAGGCCCGTAGTGGAATTAGGCTTAAAATGACGAAAGTCGATTTTTTGGGAAGTTTGACCGGGGGTTTGACATTTTGATATCGGGGTCGAAATCTGATTCAGAAAAATTGAAATATCTGTTATGTCATTTATGACTTGTGTGCAAAATTTGAGGTCAATCGAACTTGATTTGATAGGTTCTGGTGTCGCTTGTAGAAATTTGAAATTTCAAAGTTCATTAGACTTGAATTGGGGTAGGATTCGTGGTTTTAACATTGTTTGAGGTGATTTGAGGGTTCGACTAAGTTCGTATGATATTTTTGGACTTGATGGTATGTTTGGTTGAGGTCCCGGGGAGCTCGAGTGAGTCTCGGGAGGTTAACGAGTCATTTTCGGACTTAGCATGTTGGTTGAAGACTACTGGTGTATTTTTTTGATTTCCTTCTTCGCATTCGCGAGTGGGTCCTCGCATTCGCAAAGAGGAATTTGAGGCAGGCAATATTTTTCCTTCGCGTTCGCGAAGAGGAGCTGGGGTCAGGCGAGGTTGTTCATCACGCTCATGAAAGAAAAAATAGTGGGCATGGGTTTTTGCATTCGCGTTCGCGAAGAAGAGCTCGGTAAAGCATCGCGTTCGCGACCAGTGTCTCGCGTTCGCAAAGAGCAATATTGGGCAGCTCGATTTTGTGCTTCGCGAACGCGAACCTGTCGCATTTGCGAAGAAGAGAGATCTGGACATAAAGTTTAAGTTCCCATTTTCCATTTTTGACGGAATGGAGCTCGGGAAGAGGCGATTTTTGAGAGATTTTCAAGAAAAATAACAGGGTAAGTGTTCTTAACTCATTATTGGTCAAATTACCCGAATCCGTGGTTGTTTTTAACATTTAATGGGTGAATTAAGTTGGAAAGATTAGAAAACCCTCTTAGTTTAATTTGAAGATTTGAGCGTAGAGTTGATGTCAAAATTAAGTAAAATTGGTATGGTTAGACTCATGGTTGAATGGGCTTTCGAATTTTGTAACTTTTGTTGGGATCCGAGACGTGGGCCCCACGTGCGATTTTTGGGTGAAATTTCAGATTTTGATGGAAAAATTATATTTTTTATGGAATTAATTCCTATAATTTTTATTGATAGAATCAGATTATTTGTGGCTAGATTCGAGGCGTTTAGAGGCCGATTTGCGAGGCAAAGGCATTGCAGAATAAAGAATTACACGGTTTGAGCTAATTAGCAGTTCTAAATTTGGTCCCGAGGGTATGAAACCCCGGATTATATATTATGTGATTGGTTTTGAGGTGACACACATGCTAGGTGACGGGCGTGTGGACGTGCATCGTAGGAATTATGACTTGGTCAATTCCATGGAACTGTGTAGTTGAAAAATCTATTGATATCTATATATGTTTTCCCATATTAGAGAAATTGATCTATGAATCATGTTTAAATCATATGTTTACACTGTTGGGACCCACAGAGGTAGCGTACTTGTGGAATTATCTCCTAAATTATTATTTTGTACTCAGTCACAGTTTTATTTACACATTTTTACCTCATAATCTCTTGTTCATTATTGATGCATCATATCATTATTGTTGGGCTGCTTATCATGATTTCTGAGAGCCCGAAAGTCTGGAGAGGTTGATGACTGAGTGAGGCCGAGGGCCTAATTGTGAGGATATTTATGGGATCGGGCTGCACGCCGCAATATGTTTTATTGATTTATGCCATGATTGGTTTGATATAGCGCTTGGGCTGAAGGACCCCCTCTGGAGTCTATAATACCCCTAGTGAGCGCAGGTACCTACTGAGTGCGAGTGTCGAGTGATGAGTGACTGTGAGAAATGAGTGACTGTGAGGTTGGAGTGAATGGGAGGACTGAGTGATTGTTACTCTGAGAGGTTGCATTGATTTCATTAATTGCTGCATTTTAACTGTCATATATCATTGTTTTGGATATTTTGGAAAAATATTATTTTCTGTTTTAGTCAAATTTGATATGAAATTACTGTGAAATTTTAAATGTTGAACTTAAGAGCATGCCTACCCTTTTCTGTTGGAAAGTACTGTATTTGGACTTAGCTGAGAAGCTCGTCACTACTTTTAGTTCCTTATTTATTATTGTTACTTACTGAGTTGGTTGTACTCATACTACACCCTGCACTTCGTCTGCAGATCTAGGTGATCCTGGGCACAATGGATGTTGATTCTTTCACACAATTGATTTTTCGGAGATTCAGAGGTAGCTGCTATGTTTCATAGACCTTGTCTCTCCTTCCCTATTCTTTTGTTTATTGTATTTGGTTTCATATTATTATAGACCGGGTTTTCCAAACTTGTACTGTATAGATGCTCATGTGACACCAGGTTTTGGGAGTGTATTTATATCAGTATGTGTTGGGTTTTTTCTTAAACTTAATTATTATATTTTTCGTATTTAAAAGAAATTATGATTTATTGAGGTTGTCGGCTTGCCTAGTATTAAGATAGGCATCATCACGACAAGTGTGATTTTGGGTCGTGACAGTAATTTAGATTTCATTAATTTTCTTTGATGAAAAAATAAGCAGTCAAATCTGATGTGGAAATCCAACTCAACAAAAAAACGCTTTTCAAAGTGAATTTATAGTTGATGTAGAGTCTATTAGTGGAGAGGGGTATATAGGATCCACTTGACTAACAGTAAGGGTATTTTTGTGACCAATTTCAAACGGAGGGCATAATTGTTATATTTCCAATAGTTTAGGGACAATTTTGGCCCTTTTTGACGTAATTTCTTTGATGTGCGATTTTCAACTCCCTAATATTGTCATTAATTATTCCTTAATCGTACCATGGACTTGACATTTGGAGATATTGAGCCATAGTTCTATATCTAAGTCATGAAATGAATTCGTACTATATATATAACGACTCGACCGATCGTTTTGAGCTCTAGCATGCCGTCCGATGGTTGGAGGCCATGAGTAGCTTCACTTCAGGTATTGTGACTTGTACGCGTGGTTGGAATTGAATTCTGGAAAGTTCGGAGTTGATTTGGAAAGAAAATTCTAATTTCGAAAGCTGTAAGTTGGAAGAAATGACTAAGGTTTGACTTTTGAGCAAAAGACCCCAGAATCGAGATTTAAAGGTTCCAATAGGTTAGTATGATGATTTCGGACTTGGGCGTATCTTCGGGTTGGGTATCGGGTGGTCCGGGAGTATTTCAACGCTTATCTTGTAAGGTTAGTATTTCAAAGGTTTAAGAATTTCCTAAGTTTAGTTTGAGGTGGACTTTGGTATTATCGATGTCCATTTGGGATTCTGAGCCTTGAAATAGGTTCGTATCGTGATTAGTGACTTGTGCATAAAGTTTGGCATCATTCCGGGATGTTTAAGTATAATTCAGATGCGTTCGGCAAAGTTTGAATGTTTGAAAGTTTAAAGAAGGTTTAGATTGTCAATTCATAATTTTGATGTTGTTTGACGTGGTTCGAGACTTCGACTAAGTCCGTGTCGTGTTTTGAGATGTGTTGGTATGCTTGGACGGGGTCCCGGGGGCCTCGTGTGCGAATTGGATTGGAATGGATCGAGTTTGGACTTGGAAAACTGCTGAGGGCACCAGGTCTGGTGCAACCGCACCTGCGAAGGATTTGGTCGCAAGTGCGAGACCGCAAAATTAGCCAAGTGGTCGTTGAAGCGATCCTGGGAGAGCTGGGCAGTGGTCGCATGTGCGAGAAAGATTTTCGCATTTGTGGAAGAGGCCAACTGGGTGAAGGGTCGCAGGTACGGAGTTTGGGCGCGTAGATGTGCATCCGCAAAAGCTGGGGCTGGGGATTTGGTGCTGGACTGCATGAGCGGTCAGGGCTCCGCAGGAGCAGATTTTGTTCATAGAAGCGGACTTAGCTGGGCTTAGTGGAAACGACACATGCGATGGGAATTTTAGTAGGTGCTGAGCCGCAGAAGCGGCTAATGGAATGCATGTGCGAAGGTCGCTCGGCAGTGAGGTATTTAAAATCTGAGACTTAGACTATTTCTCTCACATTTTCATTTTGTTGGGCGATTTTTGGAGCTCTTGGAAGGAAGGTTTTCATCATCTATGGCAAGATAAGTTATTCCCACCTATTGTAAGTTAAATACATAGATTCTATAAGGATTTAAATATGGAAATTAGTAGAAATCGTGAGATTTTAATAGAAAACCTAGAATTTGGTATTTTTGGAATTTGACCACGAAATTAGATATGAAATTGGAAATAAATAATATATTTGGGTTCGTAATGTTATGTGTAAAGTTTATCTTCGATAAATTTTGAAATCCGGGCACGTGGGCCCGAAGGTCGACTTTACTGACTTTTAGAGCGGAGTCGGGGATTGTTATGAATTGATTAATTATGGGTAATAGAGTATATATTTATGGATTTGCACGTTTGTTTGACTAGTTCTGGAGAGACGGGCATCAGTTTGAGGTGCTTGAGAGGTGTTGGAGCCGGTTTTGGAACTTCGGAGCGAGGTAAGTCTCATGTCTAACCTTGTGAGGGGGAAACTACCTCTTAGGTGATAATTATTGTTATGTGCAACTAGTTGTGGGTGCTACGTACGCACAAGGTGTCGAGAGTCCGTACGTAGCTAAATTATGTTTATGTCCAGGTAGACTTAGGAATTTATCATGTAATATTTGAATTGTTTGGACTCATTTTTTGCTGGCCTAATTAATTGAATTTGCAATTGAAATTTGATTTAGAAATAGATATATGTATACTAGGCCGAGCCTTATCACCCTGAGTTGTTGGCTAGTAATTTGAGAAACGATAAAGATTATATTTCATTTGTACCCATGTACTGTATTGTAAGCACGTGTCTCGCAAATAGGCAACTTCTTTCCTTTCTTGTGGAGTGGGCCGAACGATCTCGGCAGAATCGTGAGTTATATCTCTAGTAGTCCGAATATTCACGAGATATTCTTTCCACTGATGTCCAACATTTTATATGGTATCCCTTATTTATTTGATATTCACACTTGGCATTTTCTGAACTGTTAAGGTAGAATACAAGATTGAGAAATTCATACTTTAATCTAGCATTTGCTTGAAATCCGTGTGAATCGGGATGCATATGGTGGGGAGCGATGGGTCCAATCACGCCTATCTGCTTCAACTTTTGGAATAGACTAGAGTATGATTCAGCCAATGGAGTAAATTTTTCCACCGGCCTCTGCTCTCGACCATAATCCTGCCTAGGACGAGCATTGTAGGGTGCCTGAGAATTTTGCTGCTGAGGTCGGGGGAATCTTGGAGCTGGTGCCCGTACCTGTTGATTGGGAGGACGAGCATATGATTGAGCATTAAACACTATATATTGTGGCGGTCCCACAGAGTACTGAGGAATTGGCGGGGGATAGTAATGTTGAGGGTAGCTGGATTGCCCCTGCTGAACTTGCACATAAGGGTGCGATGCCCCTCTTTGAACTTCCCTGGATCCCGAAGTCATCATGGACCCTTCATCTCTCTTCTTTCTATTTGCCAAACTTCCCGACCCATTTTGGATAGCTTGGGTGGTGGCTTTGAGAGCAGCTTGACTTACAATTCTGCCAGTCTTAAGGCCATTTTCGACCATTTCTCCTATTTTGATCGCTTGCGCAAAAGGTCTACCCATTGCAGACATCATGTCTGAAAGTAATCAGGCTCTTGGGCCTCCAGAAAAACAGTGATCAACTTGTGGTTATCCATTGGTGGCTTAACTCTAGCTGCTTTCTCCCTCCACTTGATTGCATACTCGCTAAAGCTTTCAGTCGTCTTTTTCTTCATATTGGATAGGGAATTGCAATCTGGCGCAATATCTATGTTGTATTAAAATTGTTTGACGAAGGCTTGGGCCATGTCATCCCAGACATGCCAGTGCGAGATATCTTGGTCAATGAACTATTCGGAGGCTAACCCCACAAGACTTTCCCCAAAATAAGCCATCAGTAATTCTTCTTTTCCACATGCACTCCTCAGCTAGTTGCAGTACTTTTTCAAATGGGCGATAGGGTCGCCGTGTCCATCATACTTCTCGAATTTTGGGGTCTTGAACCCTGGTGGCAAATGGATATGAGGGAACATGCATAGATCACTGAACGAAATACTTTTGTGACCCCCTAGTCCTTGTATGTTCTTTATGTTCTGTTCAAGACTTTTCATTTTCCTGGCCATCTCATCCGGCTCAACCGTGGCCATCTCATCCAGCTCAACCGTCTTGGCAGGCTTTTCATTTTCCACCGGTGACTCGTACTGAGGAGTCTGATTATATGGAGCCGAGACCCCGAAAGCCATATTTGGAGAGTAGTATTGGCCATCATAAGCATGAGATGGTGGCTCGTTGATTGGCCTCGTCACAGGAGGTGGAGGCGGGATTGTGTATGCCGGTGCGCCAGACACGACTAGAGGAGTGTTCCTGACCGGTGCGACTGGAGGTCGCATATTAGAGTTACCAGGAGCAACGTGGAGGCTGTAATTTGGCACATACCCTGGTGGTAGAATGTGGTCGCTCGTTGCATGGAGCGGTGGTTGAGTAGCCAGGGGTACGGTAGAAGTTCCCTCTGAGGGACCCCGGGGTGGAGGCTGACCAGACACCCAAGCTTGATATACATCAGACAATTGCTGTCTCAATTTTCTTATTTCCTCCGACTCTTGTTCAACTGATTGACCCTGGGGGTCATCACTGATCAGCTCGATCTCACCATCGTTGGCCATTACTACTGCTCTCTTAGATCTAGTGAAGTAATGGTGTGTTTCCAGCTTCACCACAAACCAACCACCTTAAGCTTACTTCGTAAGAGACACCAAACATGTTAGGGTTAAGCATTTTATAGATATGAATCACACATAATGTGCCATGCTCCTATCATTGTCACTATTTCTAACATGCTTTTGGAGGCTTCATGTTTCATTCCGGCTTATGAGGTAGCTTCTTATTGACGCTCTTATTTGTTTCTCTTTTTTTTTTTTACTCACGCCTTATTTTGATCCCTCATCTTAGAATCATTGAAAAACATTTTGATCGAACCTTTTGTGGGTTGTCTACGTATCATGTCGCCGCATGAATCAAATCATTACGTAGTTCAGGGGGATTGGGAATAGACAGACCCATTTTTATTTTATTTTATTTTTATATATATAAAGACTTTTAAATATATTTTTTGAGTTTTGTTTTCTTTTTATGAAATTTTGAATTTATTTTTTAAAAATAAGGAATTCTAAAGAAGAAAATATTTTGGATTTTGATTTGAAGATTGTTTTTGTTCTTTTTTTTTCGAATGAAAGGCTTCAATAAAGAAGGAAAATATTTTTGGATTTAATTTCTTTTTGGATTTTCTAAGAAAAGAATTCTAAAGAGGAAATCAAGGAAAGGGAATCTATTTTTGAATTTTTCTTTTTTTTTAAAAACAATTGGGGCCGGAACCGATGAGGTTTGCCTACGTACCTCATATCCTGTGAGAATCAGACCGGCGTAGTTCGGTGGATGAGAAATAAAATAGATAAACTAACTCTTTATTTTCATATACAATTAATCCGACAAAATCTCCTAGCAAAGAAAATATTTTCAATTTTTGTTTTTGATTTTATTTTTGTTTTTTGTTTTTTTTGAATTGGTGAAAGAAAAACTTCTAAAGAAGAAAAAGAATTTTTTTGAATTTTGATTTTTTTTTAAATTTCAAAAGAAAAAAAATATTTTTTTAGATTTTGGGTGAAAGACTTTTTCTTTTTTTTAAAAAGGAAGAAAATATTTTTGGATTTTTGGTCTCAAAAAAAGAAATTTCTAAAGAAGCAATTAAAGGAAAATATCTTTTTGGATTTTTGAAAATTGAGGGCCGGAACCGATGAGGTTTGCCTACGTATCTCATATCCGGTGAGAATCAGACCTGCGTAGTTCGGTAAAATTGATTATGTTCTTTGTTTTTTTTTTATGAAAATTAATCTTTAAAAACCATATGCACTAAACCACATCATTTTTTCTCTCTTCGTTCAACTGATATGTGCTAAAGCCAGTCGACATGCAAGCCTCCCAAATAATGCAACAAGTAGCACGTAACATGACATAATGGTCTCAACAAAGCCTGTCCTAAAACAGAACTCGACCTCTGTGTCGAGCGCTGTTAAGTCAAATGCACATGATGCAAATAAAGCGTAGCCTACTAGGGATATTCATTGCGTGTGGCTTGTTCTTCTAAGTTTGTAAATCCTAAAGGAGATGGTATCTAGACCTGGCTTACCCGGGCGGACAACCCGAGCCGAGGAGCGTCAAGCGTCACCAGTAGTAGAACAGCACTGGCTAGCTAACGGCTCTCCCGCCTAAACACGTGTGACTAAATCCTTCACCAGAAGCTGGTAGGCTAACTGGCTTTATCTCAAGACAGAAATTTTGTGATGCTGGTAGGCAAACACAACATAACTAATTATCAGAAGACTCAGAGGGATGCGAGAGAAAATACAATTTATATGTACAGTTCAACAATATCAAAGCGGTAAAAACTCGACAAGTAACACATTAGACTCAAATAAATCACAATATATACAAAAATTAATAAAGCCAAATAAAGTCAATGTACAAGCTCGAATTCTTGAAAAGGGTCCCCAGCAGAGTCGCCAGAGCTGTCACACCTCCTTTTT
>AWOL01S0053688.1:50973-68578 GCA_000715115.1 Nicotiana otophora
GTCATCACATTGGCAAAGTTTGCTGCCACATTTGGGGGGGGGGGGATTAGGCTAATCAAAATGTCCTAATTATTTAGCTAATCTTCCCCCAAATATTATTAATTATCCAATCAAGTCCTTAATTAACTAGGTAATCTCCCATTACCCAATAATCCGTATAATTAGGAATTACCTCAAATTATTTTAAGTACTACTCACTTTTAACACACTTTGTATACCTTACTATCATGGTCATGTGGTACCTTGTATGGTACTAGTCCATAAATACCGGATATTTTAGCTCGGGCCGTATTTTATTCCAAAATGATAAACTTCGACAAAATTTACTTTCTTCGATTTGCTTACCCTCTCACCTTCACGAATTTACTCATCACTTGTTTGAAATAACATAATGCTTATAATCTCATTCCCGAACTTACGTCGATTAACTTACGATAAAACTTTAACAAACGAAACTGCGGGATGTAACATCTCATTTCCGAGCTTTCACCAATTTATTTATGGCGTACTTTCACGTACAAAAAAATATGGGGTGTAACATTATTCCCCCCTTTGGAACATTCGTCCTCGAATGTTGACTAATGCATTTATCATTCTCATAACCCATAGCTCTTGCGAATACTGTAGTACTCCTCTTGCCATCTAGGGAACTGTTCTGTGAATGAATCCCAAAGGCCAGGGCATTCCTCACTTTAGGCCTTTTTCTCACACCACAAGTCGTGGTCGGAATCCTTTTAATTTTGTAACTGCTGCTACCTTTTATCATCCAGCATGTATGACTCTGACTTTGTAAGTGCGCCTATGTGACTCCTCTCTCCTTCTTCCTCCAGCTTTTAGCCAATCTCTAGACCTCACTTTGTAAACATATACAGAGCTCAATAAGATTTTCCTCTGGTCATCTATAAGTATACTGAAGTTCTTCGCTCGGTACTTTGTTGAACTTACGAATATTGTTATATCTTATTTTATAGATCTGTTTATCCATCCGTATGACTTTACTGGTCTAGGTAGGTCATACTATACCGTAACTCTTACTTTGATTAACTGTTACTGAGGTCTGCTACTAAACTCCAGGTTACTCTCGTTGCTTATCCTATATGCATAAAGCTAAGTTTTTTAACGCTTCTTCATTACTGTTCATGTTAAGACCGATGGCCTACTCTCGTCTCGTACTTTGTATCTTTTATCTATCCATTGTCGATTCACCTCAATGTTGATCTTACAATATTCCATTGATAACTTGAAACTTCTTACGTAATACATTGCCACTAGGGCTTATATTGCATCGAGGAATATTTGAAGTGATTTTCCTGATCCACATAGGGGCGATACTGTACTTCAATTATCGTATTTTATAGTATCCCAATGTGATTCATTTACGTGGGTATTTTAATCCTGTACAATTCATGAAATCCTTTTCAAATCATTACTCAATCGAAGGCCCAATCGTCATCCTTTATCTATCACAATTACACCCCCATTATTCTATCAGGGCAGCATTTCATCTCTTCTAAATGCCATTAGTGTTAGACTCATTTGAGTTCATTCAGGCTATACTGAGCTTTGTATATCTTAGAGAAACCATCGACTCTTCTTGTTTTCATGGGCTTAATCCTGGGGACTTATCCATTCTCGTCACCTTCTAATTCGCCCTTTCTTATCCTTACTCATGTCTTACTAAAACCTTATCGCTTTACCATACTTTAGCTTGCGACCTACACATATCTATTTATATTATTCGCCACCTTCCTTCAACTTGCTTGCACCATAGATTTTCTTATGTTATTCTGGAACATCAAGCGAGACATCATATCGTCTTAAACTCTTCTTTGCTCTCTTGACTAGATCTCTCAGTACCTAGAAACCATGGGCTGGAAGATATGCCACTAACGATGACGCTATCATTTTTGGATATTGAATCCCCGTGCTTCTAGCCTTCTATCCGAAGTATGAACTGTTCACAACATTCTGCATTTGAGTATCTCATATGTTGTTTACCTTTGCCTTAAAATCTCATATCATATCTTTTATCTCTTTCATGACCTCCCTTCCACATAGGTACAATTCATATCCACAACTTGAAGCTTTCATTATAACACTTGCACCTTTGGTGCATGCACAATAAGGTGGGAGCTTTATACTGACTTCTTATATGGCTGGTACTCTTCTAACCGGCTTTAACTTAGAGTCGTTATAGAATATGACTACTGTACTATCTCTCTTGTACCTCTGATATTAAGTGTGATTCTACAATATTCTCAATCCTAATTTCTATAATTTTCTGGGTCCAATAATCAGACTCCTTATTTACTTCGTTGATGTAACTCTTTAGTTTCCTCTTACTTCTGATCAGACTTTATGTAGGCTTAAGCTATCTTCTGATCTGCGGCTCATGGTATTAGTTTAGCCCTTCATGGATTCTATGGTATATCCATTATACAATCTTCTAACAATTCAATCATTTGTCTATGACCTGGCTTAATTCTTTCTTTTAACTTATACCGGAATCTTCTACGGTTGTATGATTGTCAACATATATGTTGCATGGATAATACTCCAAAATCTTAAGTGCGTTCATAGCGTAACTAACTCTGGATCATTGATCGAATAATTCCTTTCATTCCTTCTAAGCTTTCTTTAAATGTAAGCTATTACTTTTCCTGGTCTTTCTGCCCCCTTGTTGCCTGCATACTTAGCTTATCTTAGTTCCCACATATATTGAAGTTCCATACAACCCATATGATCTTGAATATCACCTTTTGATTTTTTTTTCTTCCGGTTCATTAGCCATGATAGGTGCCATTTTCTTATGGAGTGCGTACAATGTTGTTACAAGACCATTTCCTCTTTAGGTCACTATGCTTAGGTTGAAGCCTTCTTCCTTATTTTCTCGGCTAGTCTTTCGTTGTAGTACTTAGGGAGGACCCGTAAAGCCGCAAGCTTATTATATCGTATTCCCTATAGAATTTATGATGTTCGTACTCACCTATAATTATCCGTAGTTACTCATCTCCACGCCCTTGTTCTTCTAGGGTTGCTTCTGAACTAATATTTTGACTGTCTTCCCGGTGGCACTCTCTTTTATTCTAGAACACTCATATGGTACCTTTAACTACCCCGACTCTTTATCTGAATATTTTTCAAGTATTACCATGTCATAACTGCGAGACTGAATTCACCATATTGGGTTTCACTATGTTTATCTTGCACGATCTACTGATTTGTCTGTATCCTCTTGTCTAGTCATAACTAGGCTCTTCTTGAATCAACTACTAACTACTCGTTGGTCCGTTCTCATATTTGTATTCCGCATAATCTTTCTTGGAACATGTCCTTTGTCTTAACTTTCCTTTCGCACTGGCTCCTTATGTATCAAGTATTCATTCACACTTATTTATCAATAACATCCTGGTCGAGAACCCTTACTTCCTCTCCTTGACGTCGTGTTTGCATGATGTTCTGGAATCGTAGCATATCTGTAGGATTTGAATAAGTGCAATCTCATTCCTTTCTCATTTTTATCGCATTCTTCCTTTACCATTCCATAGTTACTAGAACCACTTAATTCTGACTTAATTCCACATCACTCCTTATTCCCCCCTTTAGGGGAGTACTAAGATTTAGAGCTACGACGATCTACCTATAGATGTTTTACCTCTTCAACTTTGGCGTCTTTTCAAATCATCAATGACCCTTGCTTGCCTTGCGGTAATCTTTCTGTACCAAGGATAACAAAATTCCTTACTCACGGGTGACACTTAGTGTAACTGGCACACACAGTCCCTTAAGTTTAACTTTGCTTGTTTTAAGGAAGCATCTTCCTGAATGACCATTTTCTGAATTTCTCATGAATATTCTTCTGTTATCCATTCTATTATCACCGGAACGCAATCTCTGAAATTCTTATGATGCCGATTATTATCAAATTACTCAGTCCCTAGTTCATGCTTAGTTTATCTTGTTCATCAGTCTATGCTGATTTCTTATTGCTCTGGGGTCTAACTTTTTCTTTTGGTAGTCGCGTTGGAGTCACGAACTTATTTCTCGAAATGAGGATATGACTTTATGGCCTATACTCTTTTGTTGTCTCAAGGCCTGTCACCTCTCGTCCTTTCCTTTACTTGACTATAGACTCTGTAATATTGTCATTTTTTTTATCTACCATTGTCATCCATGTATCACATCTTACTTATAATGCTTCACTAACTCTCTTCTTATTTCCTGCTAACATTTATGTCTATCACTTTATTCTGAAAACTCGAACAAGACATTCTTTTGCTTTTAGCTCCCCTTGCTCCATCTACTGGCTCTTTGGGTTGCCTAACATTCTTTCTCCACTAGGGACTGGAGCTACACTAAGGTAATATTTATCCCTTCAAGGCTTCTTGTACCTATCTTTATAGTATTCATATCTAGCTGTACTACTTTAGAGTGCACCATCTGGGTGTCTCCCAAGGAGATCTATTAGCACATTTATAATATCCTTCAGAAATATCCACTAATGCTAACAATCCATGCACCATTTTGGGTTACTCCAACCCCAGTCGGATCCTAATATCTTGTCCTTCTCTTAAACTATATTTATCAGCTCCCATAGGGCATAACTGAGATGGGTGCGACCAATTGTACATGCCTCTGTTATTGTTGAAGGTTTACTTTAAAAGCCTTATATTCCTCTACCTAAATTGTAAATACTGATAATCTTCATTAACTGGGCGCCTTGTACCGCTCTTCATCTTGCTTCTTTTGCTTGTTGAAACTTGTATCTATCTTCTTAATCTCTCATTGCCTTTCACCATAAAGGTGGATAGATATTCATATCTTAAGGCTCCATATTAAGAGGCTTACACGTCTTAGTACACACATGATTTACTGAAGACCTTACATTCACTTATAATAAGCATCCCGAAAAATCGAGTTCCTCTGACTCAATTCTTCCATAGCCACATTTAATCTCTTACCAACTGTCTTTCTCGGTGTAGGTATCGTCTTATTACGAATAAAATAGAAGTTAGGAATTTGAATTCTTATAAGTGAGATCTACCACACGATCTAAAGTAAGAAGAAAGAGTGACATCCCTAAATGCCATGTAGCCTCCTACTTATATGTGAGGTGCACAACACATCCATAAACAAGACTCTACTAGACACGGCTTGTAGACTCCCTAGGACGGAACTGCTTTGATACCACTTTTATCACGACCCAAATCGATGGGCCGCGACGGGCACCTAGTGCCTTACTCAACCGAGTACCAACATTACATATCATTCTTATCGTACTGTCATTGGTAAATGGGCCAAACGGGCCATCATGGGCTAACCAGAATAAACATAAGGGAATTCTCAATATAAGACAACCCAATCTGATATAAAAATTTATACATTTGACATACTGGCCTATAAGACCAAAACGATCACTCGTACACTGAACATAGGCCGACAAGGCCATACAATCTTTCATATACATGACATTTGTCTATAAGCCTCTAAGAATACATAATTGTCATAAAGGTCGGGACAGAGCCCCGCCATACCAAACAATACACATCTAAATCATACTGACCAAACAAGCAATTCCGAAGAAAATGGAGTGCACCGACATCTTCCGCTGAGCTGATCGCCTACTTGGAGGACTCTCGACCTGTCTATCGACAACTGCGGGCATGAAACGCACCGTCCCCAGGCAAAAAGATCGTCAGTACAAATATTGTACCGAGTATGTAAGGAATGAAAACCAGTAAATAGTAGACATGAGAGAAACATGGAGTAAAAGCGTCGACATGTACGTCTGCATAGCTCTGTAAATCATTTTATTTTTATAATGTCATGCATATCCGTATAAATATCATACCATGCATAGGTATATGCGTTCATAACATCATCAAGCCTTTGAGGGCATCTCATCATATCATTTCGGCCACTATGGACAAATCATCAATGTATACCAGTTGATCAGGTGGTAGTGCGTATATAACGCCGTAACCTTTTCCATATCCCATATATATATATATATATATATATATATACATATATATACGCATATATAACGATATCTGGTCATGGGTCAATGTGCATGTATAAATGCATGAAATGCATATGAACTATGTTAATAAGATTTCTCGGAATGTCATAAAATCAATATGCCTTTCGGATAAACTTTATCAAATACGTATTTTTCTGAGACTCATGAACATAAGATTTAATAATAATTCACATGGGGAATCAATAATATAGATACCCCTAGTACATCTATTAATAGAGTGATTTATGAAAATTGTATGTTTACTTGTTTCGTTAGTGTCGTATAGATCATGCTAAAAAGAAAGAAGGGATAACCTTAATATACCTGGACCAATTCTCTTGACAATTCCTCTAACACACATCTTTTGCGACGAAATATGTAACGACGAATCGAAGTAGGGAAAAATCCGTGTGATATCTTTGAGAAGGATTGCACCGTATTCCCTTAAAATTACAAAATCTCATGTTGCTAAAATACTAAGAATTCTCATTTGAATTCTTGAAGACACTTATGAGATCTTGTTGAATTATGAAGATGCTATGAAAAATCTTTATATTACTCATGAATATGCATCTTTTTGTTTAAGTTAGAGTAGTGTTTAAAAAAGCGCCCACTTTATCGCTTTAAGTGAGAAGCGAGGTGAAGCGTGAAAGGCAGCGCTTCAGCAAGGTGAAGCGACTCAAGCCAGTAAAAGCGACCGCTTCTCTGTAAAAAGCGAGAAGCGGGGAAAGCGAAGCGAAGCGAAGAAGCGTCCGCTTCTCTGTATTAAAATACCCAACCTTGTTTTATTAAAAACAAGTTTTTTGGATTAAATACTGGTCTGGACTTCTTCAACAGCAGCGACTAGTGTTTTTCAACTTCCAACAGGAGCGACTTCTTCTTCATCTACTTCTGATTTCTGAAAGAATCTCAAATCATCAACTAGGGTTGTTCTTCTTCTTCTTCAACTTCAAGTTCAAGACTTCAAGACTTTCAACAGGTATGTTCTGAACTTCTGATTTTCATTCTTCTTCTTTTTCTTTTTATTTTTCTTTCTAGACGTCCAAAAAGCGGCGAAATGCTAGCGAATCTTTTCAAGAATTTTACTGCCCAACTTTTCCAGTTATTAACAGAGAATTCTTCTGATTTTTTATATCCTTTATTCTTAGTTCTTATTGCCTTTCTTATGTGTTATGTAGTTGTTCTTTTAATGGCGCCAAAAGAAGACAGGAAAGACCCAGCTTGGGCTTACTCTGAAAGAGTTTCCGAGACCAACAAGATGGCAATTAGATGTCTTTTTGTGACAAGATTTCAAATGGAGGAATCTATCGTCAAAAAGCGCATATAATCGGTGGTGATCCAAATGTCGTATCTTGTCCTAAAGTTCCGTCGCATGTGAAGAAAAATTTGAAAGCATTCCTTCATAAAAAGAAAAAGTTAAAGACTCAAATGATTCATGAACAAGAACTGTATAATCTTGATGACGATGATGAAACAGAAGAAGGTGACAATGCTTCGTCGCTTCCACTAAAATCACAAAAGCAAGGAAGGATGCAACCAATGTCTTCTAGTTGTAGATCTACTGGCAAGACCAAAGGTCCTATGGATTGTTACTTCTCGCAAAAATCTGGAGATAAGGAAGGAAAAAGTGGTAATCCTCAAATTGATGCCAAAGAGATTTTGAAGGTATCGTGCAATTACAATGTTTGTGCGGTGGATATATGATGCAGGTCTTCCTTTTAATTGTGTTAATTATACTGACACTTTTTCTTCTTTTATTGAGGTTGTATGCCAATATAGTCTAGAAATGAATCCTCCAACTTATCATGAAGTTAGAGGACCATATCTAAAAAAAGAAGTGGCAGAGGTGAACAAAATTGTGGAGGAGCACAAAGTAGAATGGAACACGTTTGGTTGTTCCATTATGATGGATAAGTGGACGGCGAGAAATGGAAAAATGATCATCAATATCTTGGTGAATTCTCCTAAGGGAAGCTTGTTTCTTGAGTCCGTTGATGCAAGCGACTCTTCGACTGATTCAACCAAAATGTACTCCTTGTTCAAGAGTACAATAGACTCTATTGGAGCAGAAAATATTGTTCAAGTTATCACGGACAACGCCAGTGAAAATGTTAAAGCTGGTGATTTGATGTCTGCTGGGTACCCGCATATTTATTGGACTCCGTGTGCAGCACATTCCATTAATTTGATCTTCGATGATATTTTCAAGGAAAGACCCTTCAGTTCAATCTTTAATCAGACAATTAGAGTGCATTCCTATACTGTTCAAAGGTCTTTGTTATTGAATATAATAAAAAGATTCACTAAACAAAGAAGCTTGGTGAAACCCGCAAAGACAAGATTTGCTACTGCTTTCTTGACTTTGCATAGGATGTATGAGCAAAAAAGCAATTTGAAGAAGTTGTTTATTTCAGATGAGTACACTAACAGTGACTATGGAAGGGAAGCTTGAGGGAGAGAATCTACAAATATTATACTTTCTCCTTCATTCTGGAACAATGTGGTTCATGCATTGAAGATTGGTGGTCCTTTAGTTAAAGTGCTTTGTTTGGTAGATGGGGAGCAAATGCCACACCAATGGACTACCTGTATGAAGAAATGGATAGGGCAAATGAGGCTATTCAAGTCTCTTTTAGTGATCAAAGAAAATACAAAAGAGTCTTTGAGATCATAGATAAAAGGTGGGATAGTAAGCTCCATATCCCTTTGCATGCAGTTGGACTTGTTTTGAACCCGGAACTGTTTTATGACAATGAAGAAATGATTCTAGGAGATGAACCTTTGTGGAATAGATACTATGAATGTATTAAGAAGTTGATACCTGAAGAATCCGTGCAAGATAAAATAACAGAGCAATTTAGTATTTATAGGAATGTTGAGCAACTTTTTGGAAAATATATGGCGATTAGACAAAGAAAGACGAAGTCACCAGGTGAGCGAGTGCTGATATGTTGTTTTATAGTTAATAAGATATTTCTTTACCAATATTATGTTTTGAAAATTTGTTCTACTTCTACAGTTGAATGGTGGAAGCAATATGGCCAGTTCACTTCGGATTTACAAAGGTTTGCCATCAAGGTTCTAAGTCTAATATGTAGCTCATCCGGGTGTGAAAGAAATTGGAGCGTGTTTGAACATGTAAGAACTAAGAATAAAGATTTAGTATATTGAGATAATTAAATTATATCTCAATTGTCCTAATCTTACTAATTACTTATTATTTGCAGATTCATACCAAAAGAGGAACAAACTAACCTTGAAGCGTCTCAATGATCTAGTATTCATTAAGTACAATACAACATTGAGGCGTCGTTACAACGCTCGCAATATAATTGATCCAATTAGTTTGGACAACATCGATGATGCTAATGAATGGCTAACTGGAGTCCCTGAAGATCATGCAGATGAAGAAGTATTTGGGAAAACTTCTGATTTCACTTGGGGTGATGTTGCGGAGACGCGTGGAATTGGGGAGAGGATTTATGGTTTGAGAGGGAGTACCGCAACTTCAAGTTCACAGAGGAAGGGAAAAGAGGCAGCTACTTTGTCCCTAGTTGATGAAGAAGAAGAAGTTGAAGAAGATGACGAGCAATATAATAATGATAGTGGAATACAAGAATTTGACAATCTTGTAGAAGAATAGGATGCTCATTTTGTGCTTTAATTGATGCTACTATTTAGTTTTTACATTGAAGTATTGAACATTTGCTTACAATTACATGTGTTGTCTATGCAGTATTTATTTATTTATATTTTTAAATTTCGCTTCACTTCAAAAAAGCGAGCGCTTCGCTTCTCGCTTTAAGAGAAATGGGGGTTGTCGCTTTTTCTCGCTTCACGCTCTTCACAACACTGAGTTAGAGAGGTCTTATACCTTAGTGGGTGTGGGGCCCACTAAGGTGATGACTAATCCATTAAAATGACACCTTACTGAGTGACTTGAAGAGTCATCACATTGGCAAAGTTTGCTGCCATGTTTGGGGGGGAGGGGATTAGGCTAATCAAAATGTCCTAATTATTTAGCTAATCTTCCCCAAATATTATTAATTATCCAATCAATTCCTTAATTAACTAGGTAATCTCCCATTACCCAATAATACAAATAATTAGGAATTATCTCAAATTGCTTAAAGTACTACTCACTTTTAACACACTTTGTACACCTTAATAGCATGGTCATGTGGTACCTTGTATGGTACTAGTCTATAAATACCAGATATTTTAGCTCGGGCCGTATTTTATCACAAAATGACAAACTTCGACGAAAACTCATTTTCTTCGATTTGCTTACCCTCTCACCTTCACAAATTTACTTATCACTTGGTTGAAATAGCATAATACTTATAATTCCAAAAACAAATCTCATTCTCGAGCTTACGTCGATTTATTTATGGCGTACTTTCACGTACGAAAATATGGAGTGTAACATCATTCCCCCCTTTGAAATATTTGTCCTCGAATGTTGACTGATGCACTTATCATTAACATAACTTATGTCTTCCGAATAATTTAGTACTCTCCTTGCCATCTAGGTAGCTGTTCTGTGAATAATTCCAAAGTCCAGGGCATTCCCCCCCTCCCCCCCCCCTTTGGGCCTCTTTCTCACACCATGACTTGGGGTCAGAATCCTTCTAATCATGTAACTGTTGCTACCTTTTATCATGCAGCTCGTATGACATTTTCCTTGTATGTGCGCCTATGCGACTCTTCTCTCCTTTTTCCTCCAGTTTTTAGCCAATCTCTAGGCCTCACTTTGTAAGCATATACATAGCTTGATAATATGTCCCTCTGGGCATCTATGGGTATTCCGAAGTTCTTCGCTCGGTACTTTGTTGAACTCACGAATATTGCTATACCTTATTTCGTAGATCCGTTTATCCATCTGTATGACTTTACTGCACTTAGGTAGGTCATACTATATCATAACTCTTACTTCGATTTATCATTACTGAGGTCTGCTACCAAACTCCAGGTTACTCTCATTGCTTATCCTATAGGTATAAATCTGAGTCCTTTAATGCTTCTTCATTACTATTCATCTTAAGACTGATGGCCTAATCTCATCTCATACCTTGTGACTTTTGTCCATCCATTGTTGATTCACCTCAATATTGATCTACAATTTACCACTGATAACTTGAAACTTCTTACGTAATCACTAGGGCCCATGTTGCATCGAGGAACATTGGAAGTGATTATATGTCACGCCCCAAACCTGGGGGGATATGATACTATACTTCTATAACCATATTTCATAGCATCCCAATGTGATTTACCTTACGTGGGTATTTTAATTTTTTACAATTCATGAAATTATTACTCAATCAAAGGCCCAAACGTCATCCTTCGTCCATCACCATTACACCCTCATTCTACCACCAGGGCAACATTCCATCTCTTCTGAATACTACTAGTCTTGGACTCCTTTGAGTTCATTCAGGCTATACTGAGATTTCTATAACTTAGAGAACCCATTAGCTCTCTTATTTTCACGGGGCTTAATCCCAAGGGCTTATCCACTTTCGTCACCTTCTCACTTGTCTTTTCTTATCCTTACTCCTGGCTTCTAAAAACCTTGTCGCTCTACCACACTTTAGCTTGTGACCTACACATATCTTTTTATACTNTTCATTACCCAATAAATCACATAATTAGGAATTATCTCAAATTATTTAAAGTACTACTCACTTTTAATACACTTTTAACACACTTTTTACACCTTACTATCATGGTCATGTGGTAGCTTGTATGGTACTAGTCCATAAATACCGGGTATTTTAGCTCAGGCCGTATTTTATCCCAAAATGACAAACTTTGACAAAATTCATTTTTTTTGATTTGCTTACCCTCTCACCTTCACGAATTTACTCATCACTTGTTTGAAATAGCATAATGCTTATAATCTCATTCCCGAACTTACGTCGATTAACTTACGATAAAACTTTAACAAACAAAAATACGGGATGTAACATCTCATTTCCGAGCTTTCACCAATTTATTTATGGCGTACTTTCACGTACAAAACAAATATAGGGTGTAACACAGAGAACCCGCATGAGCTGCTATAGAGGAGCCCCAGTAGCTCCAGCTGGAGGGAAGACACATGAGGTACCTGTTTTTGCACCAGCCCTCCAGGAGAATCTAGCCCAGTTCCTGAGCATGTTTGGTACATTAGTTCAGGCGGGGTTGATTCAGGTTGTACCAGCTACTTCACATACCGAGGGAGGGACCCATACTCCCGCTGCCCACACTCTAGAGTAGCGAGTTCACGTTGGTCAGGTTCCAGATGTCATGGCGACACAACATGTGGTCCCATTTCAGCAGGTGGTAGGGATCGCTTGCCGGGTAGAGGACAGGTGGGTCCAGGCAAGAGAGGACATACGAGGTCAGGAGATAGAGTACAGGGAGGTAAGAAGACCTCATAGACTGAAAAGATCCACTGGTCCTTATTTTGGAGGCAGGGTACGACATGGTAGAGGTTTTGTGGGTAAGCCGGTTCAGTTTGTGTTTCATGCTTCGCACGGTGTTTCAGGTGTTCATGGGTCTCGGGGTACCCATACCGCACAGTTCCTACAACTACGTCAGAAGCGAGGTTGTTTTGAGTGTGGCGACACTCGACATGTGGTGAGGATTTGGCCCAGAATTTGGAGGGATGCACCTCCACAGACTTCTCAGCCACAGCGTGCTCCACCGGGTCCTCAAGCTATGATTACAGTACCAGCTGCTACCCCACATGCTCAACCAGCTCGAGGTGGAGGTCGAGGAGGTAGAGGTTGCCCTAGAGGGGGAGGCCAGGCCACATATTATGCCCTTCCTTCTCGTGCAGAGGCAGTTGCTTCTGATTCTGTCATTACAGGTATTATTCCGGTCTGTCATAGAGATGCGTCGGTATTATTTTACCCAGGCTCTACATATTCCTATGTGTCCTCTTATTTTGCCCCGTATTTGGGCGTATCTCGGGAGTTTTTGAGTTCCCCTATCCATGTGTCTACTGCTGTGGAATATTCTCTTATTGTGGACATCGTGTATCGGTCGTGTTTGATTTTTCTTAGTGGTTTTGAGACCAGAGTCGATTTATTATTACTCATCATGGTGTACTTTGATATTATTTTGGGCATGGACTGGTTGTCGCCCCATTATGCTATTCTTGATTGTAACGCTAAGACCGTGACACTGGCTATGCCAGGTTTACCACGATTAGAGTGGAGAGGTACCTTAGAGTACACTCCCAGCAGAGTTATTTCATTTCTTAAAGCTCAACGAATGATTGAGAAGGGGTGTGACACGCACCTAGCTTATTTGAGAGATATTAGTATTGATACCCCTACAGTTGAGTCAGTTCCAGTAGTGAGGGACTTTCCAGATGTGTTCCCAGCTGACCTTCCGGGCATGCCGCCAGACAGAGATATTGATTTTGGCATTGATTTGTTGTCGGGCACTCAACCCATCTCTATTCCTCCGTACCGTATGGCTCCTCCTGAGTTGAAGGAGTTGCTTGATAAGGGCTTCATCCGAACCAGTGTGTCACCTTGGGGTGCTCATGTCTTATTTGTGAAGAAGAATGATGGTTCTCTGCGAATGTGCATTGATTACCGCCAGTTGAACAAAGTCACAGTGAAGAACATATATCCATTGCCTCGTATTGATGACTTATTTGATCAGTTACATGGTGCCAGAGTGTTTTCCAAGATTGACTTATGTTCAGGATATCATCAGTTGAAGATTCGGGAGCCAGATATACCGAAGACTGCTTTCGGGACCAGATATGGTCACTATGAGTTTCTTGTTATGTCTTTTGGGCTAACCAATGCCCCATCAGCCTTTATGCATTTGATGCACAGTGTGTTCCGGCCTTACTTTGACTCATTCGTCATTGTATTTATTGACGACATTCTGGTGTACTCCCGGACTCGGGAAGATCATGAGCAACACCTGAGGACTGTGCTCCAGACTTTGAGAGAAAAGAAATTATATGCACAAATTTTCAAAGTGTGAGTTTTTTCTAGACTCAGTGGCCTTCTTGGGTCATATAGTATCAAGTGATGGGATCCAGGTGGATCCGAAGAAGATGGAAGCAGTGCAAAGTTGGCCCAAACCGTCCTCAGCTATAGAGATCTGGAGATTTATTGGTTTGGCGGGGTATTACCGTCGATTTGTAGAGGGTTTCTCATCTATTACAGCTCTTACGACTAGGATGACCCAGAAGAGTGCTCCGTCCAGGTGGACAAAGGAATGTGAGGAGAGCTTCCAGAAGCTCAAGACAGCTTTGACAACAGACCAGTATTGGTATTGCCTACAGGTTCAAGATCTTATACTATATATTGTGATGCATCGCAGATTGGTCTCGGCGCGATGTTGATGCAGGACGGTAGGGTGATTGCCTATGTGTCCAGACAACTGAAGGTGCATGAAAAGAACTATCATGTCCATGACCTTGAGTTAGCAACTATTGTTCATGCCTTGAAGATTTGGCGGCATTATTTGTACGGTGTTCCTTGTGAGATTTACATCGATCATCGGAGTTTGCAGTATCTGTTTAAGCAAAAAGATCTTAACTTGTATCAGAGGAGGTGGTTGGAGCTGCTTAAGGATTATGATATCACCATTTTGTACCACCCTGGGAAGGCCAGTGTGGTGGCCGATGCTTTGAGTCGCCGGGCAGATAGTTTGGGGAGTTTAGCATATCTACCAGCAGCAGAGAGGCCATTGGCGTTGGATGTTCAGGCCTTAGCAAGCCAGTTTGTGATATTGGATATTTCTGAGCCGAGTCGAGTATTGGCTTGTGTGGTCTCTCGGTCTTCTCTTTATGATCGTATCAGGGAGCGTCAGTATGATGACCCCCATCTACTTGTCCTTAAGGACATAGTCCAGCACAATGATGCTAAGGAGGTCACTATTGGATATGATGCTGCATTGAGGATGCGGGGCATGCTATGTTTGCCCAATGTAGATAGTTTGCGTGAGTTGATTCTCCAGGAGGCTCACAGTTCACGGTACTCTATTCATCCGGGTGCCGCAAAGATGTATCAGGACTTGAGACAACATTACTGGTAGAAGAGGATGAAGAAGGACATAGTAGAGTATGTGGCCCGATGTCTAAATTGCCAGCAGGTGAAGTATGAGCATCAACGACCAGGTAGATTGCTTCAGAAGTTAGAGATTCCAGAGTGGAAGCGGGAACGGGTCACGATGGATTTTGTTGTTGGGCTTCCACAGACTCAACGGAAGTTTGATGCAGATTGGGTGATTGTAGATAGGTTGACCAAGTCAGCTCATTTCATTCCTGTGATGACTACCTATTCTTCTGAGTAGTTGGCTCGAATTTATATTCGCGAGATCGTCAGGCTTCATGGCGTACCGGCATATATCATATCTAACCGGGGTACGTAGTTTACATCACGATTCTAGAGAGTCGTACAACAGGAGTTGGGTACTAGAGTGGAGCTGAGCACAACATTTCACCCTCAGACGAACGGACAGTCCGAGCGCACTATTCAGATACTGGAGGATATGCTCCGTGCTTGTGTGATAGATTTTGGGGGTGCTTGGGACCAGTTCTTACCACTTGCAGAGTTTGCTTACAATAACAGTTATCAGTCCAGTATTCAGATGGCACCGTATGAGGCTCTGTATGGTAGGCGGTATCAGTCCCCAGTGGGTTGGTTCGAGCCGGACGAAGCCAGGTTATTGGGTAAGGACTTGGTTCAGGATGCCTTGGAGAATGTTAAGGTGATTCAGGATAGACTTCGCACAGCCCAGTCCAAATAGAAGAGTTATACGGACCGAAAGGTTCGCGATTTTGCATTCATAGTTGGAGAGCGGGTTGGTCCTTTCCAGGTGTTGTGGCGTGTTAGGGAGGTTGCTTATGAGCTTGACTTACCTACCAGCCTAGCAGGAGTTCATCCGGTATTTCATGTTTTGATGCTCCGGAAGTATCACGATGATCTGTCTCATGTGTTGGATTTCAGCTCAGTCTGATTGGACAAGGATCTATCTTATGTTGAGGAGCCAATGACTATTTTAAACAGGCAGGTCAGAAAGGTAAGGTCAAAGAACATTGCTTCCGTGAAGGTTTAGTGGAGGGGATAGCCAGTTGAGGAGGCGACTTGGGAGACCGAGAAGGATATGCGCAACCGTTATCCTCGTCTTTTCACCACTTCAGGTATGTCATTATACTCGTTTGAGGACGAACGATTATTTTAAGAGGGGGAGGATGTAATGACCCGGCCGGTCGTTTTGAAAGTTTTAGCCCCGATCCCCTATTAACTACTTCTCCCATATCTATTTCTACTATTGTGACTTGCCGGGAGGGTTCGTTTTGGTTTTTAGAGTGTTTTGGGACACTTACTCCCTAAAACGGGAGCTTAAGTCTTAGGATTTTGGTCGTAGTCGGAACTGTATGAAGACGACTCCGGAATGGAGTTCCGTCGGTTATGTTCGCTCCATTAGGTGATTTTGGACTTAGGGGCGTGTCCGGATTGTGTTTTGGAGGTCCGTAGCTTATTTAGGCTTGAATTGGCGAAAGTCAATTTTTTTGAGTTTTGGACCGGTAGTGAAATTTTTGATATCGGGGTCAAAATCTGATTCCGGAAGTTGGAGTAGGTCCGAAATGTCGAATATGACTTGTGTGCAAAATTTGGAGTCAATCGGACGTGGTTTGATAAGTTTCGGCATCGGTTGTGGAAATTTGAAGTTTCAAGTTCATTAAGTTTGAATTGGAGGGTGATTCATGATTTTAGCATTGTTTGATGTAGTTTGAGAGATCGACTATGTTTGTATGGTATTTTTGGATTGGTTGGTATTTTTGGTCGAGGTCCCGGGGGCTCGGGTGAGTTTCGGGTGGTTAACGGACTTGGAATGGAAGTTGAGAAATTTCTAAAGTTTGGTCTTTTGTTGGTATGATCGCACATGTGAGGGTATTAGCCGCAGGTGCGAGGCCACATGTGCGGTAGGTTGAGCGCAGGTGCGGAAGGGGTGGTGATCAGTAGAGGTCGCAGGTGCGATGGTTTCTCTGCACCTGCGATAGCGCAGATGCGGACTAGTGGTCGCAGAAGCAAAGGCAACCAGGGTTAGTCGTTTTCGCAGGTGCGCCCATATTTTTCGCACCAGCGGGCGCGCAGGTGCGATCCCAGGCTCCGTAGGTGCGGATATGCCTGGGCAGAACTATTTTAGCGACATTCCGAGATTTTTGGCCATTTCTAAGGTGTTGAGCTCGGATTAAGGCAAAATTTCGAGGGATTTTCAAAGGGAGCTTTGGGGTAACGATTCCTAACTCATTTTTGATTATATTTCATTAATCTATAGTTGTTTTCTCCATTTAATTTCTGATTTTTGGATTGAAAAGTTGGGAAAATGGGGGAAAAGTTTTCTAATCGAATTTCTAAGTTTGATTGGGATTTAGACACCGGATTTGGATAATTTTGGTACGAGTGAACTCGTGAGTGAATGAGTGTTCGTATTTTGTGACTTTTACCCGATTTCAAGACGTGGGCCCGAGTCGACTTTTTAGGGTGAATTTTGGAATTTTTATTAAAATATTGATTTCATTAATTAGATGAGTCTATTATGGTTGTATTCATGATA
>AWOL01S0053689.1:0-21851 GCA_000715115.1 Nicotiana otophora
TGTAGCGGAGTCTAGTGGGGTTTATTTCACTACGTTCTAGCTTAGAGGAGTGACCTATTAGTGGTGGCGTGCATATGAGTTGGGTAGTCCGGCCGAGGCAGCTTCACTCATATGGACTTAGTTCTCAGAAATGTTCTTGAGGGAGTATGTTCCCCAAAGTCTCAGGGATGCATGGCGCGCAGAGTTTGAGCAGTTGTGCTAGGGTTCTATAACCGTGTCAAAGTATGCGGTTCGCTTTACTGATTTGGCTAGACATGCACCCACCTTGGTTGCTACAGTTCGAGAGAGGGTTCGTCGATTTATCGAGGGGCTCAACCCCAGTATTAGATTTAGCATGGCCAGAGAGTTGGAGATGGACATCGCATACCAGCAGGTAGTGAGGATTGCTATCAGTCAGGTAGTGGCCAAGAGGTCTAGAGAGTTTGGAACTTATNGCTAGTGTTTTCTTGAGGAGTTCCACTGTATCCTCCGTACTATATGTGTAGCGGAGTCTAGTGGGGTTTATTTCACTACGTTCTAGCTTAGAGGAGTGACCTATTAGTGGTGGCGTGCATATGAGTTGGGTAGTCCGGCCGAGGCAGCTTCACTCATATGGACTTAGTTCTCAGAAATGTTCTTGAGGGAGTATGTTCCCCAAAGTCTCAGGGATGCATGGCGCGCAGAGTTTGAGCAGTTGTGCTAGGGTTCTATAACCGTGTCAAAGTATGCGGTTCGCTTTACTGATTTGGCTAGACATGCACCCACCTTGGTTGCTACAGTTCGAGAGAGGGTTCGTCGATTTATCGAGGGGCTCAACCCCAGTATTAGATTTAGCATGGCCAGAGAGTTGGAGATGGACATCGCATACCAGCAGGTAGTGAGGATTGCTATCAGTCAGGTAGTGGCCAAGAGGTCTAGAGAGTTTGGAACTTATAGTGTTACTCGTGCCCCGGCTGCAGCTCGTCATGGTAGGGGCTATGTGAGTCGCCCTGTTCATTCAGCACTTCTAGTCGCCAGTGGTATTCCGTCCACTCCTAGGCCTCAAGATGCTTATTATACATTGCCATTGTCTAGTGCACCTCCTGCACGGGGTGCTTTCAGCAGTCAGTTTAGCCGACCTGGCCTGAGCCAGCCACAGTAGTTACGCCCTCCGAGAGCTTGTTTTGAGTGTGGCGACACTCGCCATATGGTGAGGGGTTGCCCTAGACTTAGGAGGGGTGCACCTCTACAGACTACTCAGGCACCGCGTGCTCCACTGGGTCCCAGGCTATATTTATAGCACCAGCTACCACTCCACCTACTCAGCCAGCTTGAGGTGGAGGTCAAGCAGGTAGAGGTCGCCCTGGGTAGAGGCCAGGCCAGATATTATGCTCTTCCTGCTCGTACGGAGGCAGTTGAATCTGAATCTGTCATTATAGGTATTGTTCCGGTTTATCATAGAGATGCATCAGTCTTATTTGATCCAGGCTCTACTTATTCCTATGTGTCATCTTATTTTGCTCCGTATTTGGGAGTATCCCGTGATTCTTTGAGTTCTCTTGCTTATGTGATGTGGGAGATTCTATTGTTGTTGACCGTGTGTATCAGCCGTGTTTGGTTGTTCTTAGTGGTTTTGAGACCATAGCCGATTTATTATTGCTCAATATGGTAGACTTTAATATTATTTTGGGCATGGACTGGTTGTTTCCCCATTATGCTATTCTTGATTTTCACGTCAAGACCGTGAGGATCACCTCGATTAGAATGGAGAAGTACCTTAGATTATACTCCTAGTAGAGTTATTTTATTTCTAAAGGCTCAATGAATGGTTGAGAAGGGGTATGACACATATCTAGCTTATGTGAGAGATATCAGTATTCATACCCCTATAGTGGAGTCAGTTCCAGTAGTAAGGGATTATCCAGATGTATTTTTAGCGGATCTTCCGGGCATGCCGCCCGACAGGGATATTGACTTTGGTATTGATTTGTTGCCGGGCACTCAGCCCATCTCTATTCCTCCATATCATATGGCTCAGCCTGAGTTGAAGGAGTTAAAGGAACAGTTACAGGAATTGCTTGATAAGGGCTTCATTCGGCCTAGTGTGCCACCTTGGGGTGATCTAGTCTTGTTCGTGAAGAAGAAGGATGGTTCTAAGAATATGTGCATGATTATCGCCAGTTAAAAAAACTTACAGTGAATAATATGTATCCATTGCCTCGTATTGATGACCTATTTGATTAGTTACAGGGTGCCAGAGTGTTTTCCAAGATTGATTTGCATTCAGGCTATCATCAGTTGAAGATTCGGGAGCCAGATATCCCGAAGACTACCTTCAAGACTCGGTATGGTCACTACGAGTTCCTTGTGATATCATTTGGGCTAACCAATGCCCCATCAGCATTCATGCACTTGATGCATAGTGTATTTTAGCCCTATCTTTACTCATTCATCATTGTGTTTATTGATGACATTTTGGTGTACTCCCGGAGTCGGGAGGATCATGAGCAGCATCTGAGGACTGTGCTTCAGACCTTGAGAGAAAAGAATTTATAAGCAAAATTCTCAAAGTGTGAGTTCTGGCTAGATTCAGTGGCATTTTTGGGTCACGTGGTGTTGACTGAGGGGATCAAGGTGGATCTGAAGAAGGTTGAAGCAGTGTAGAGTTGGCCCAGACCGTCCTCAACTATGGAGATCCGGAGTTTTCTTGGTTTGGCGGGCTATTACCGTCGAGTTATAGAGGGTTTATCATCTATTGCACCACCTATGACCAGGCTAACCCAGAAGGGTGCTCTATTCAGGTGGTCAGAGAAGTGTGAGGAGAGCTTCCAGAATCTCAAGATAGCTTTGACTACATCCAGTATTGGTATTGCCTATAGGTTAGAGGTCTTATACTGTGTATTGTGATGCGTCGCGTATTGGTCTCATCGCGGTGTTGATGTAGGACGGTAGGGTGATTGCCTATGCGTCCAAACAACTGAAGGTGTATGAGAAGAACTATCGTGTCCACGACCTTAAGTTAGCAGCTATTGTTTATTCCTTGAAGATTTGGCGGCACTATTTGGTGTCCCTTATGAGATCTATACCGATCACCAGAGTTTATAGAACCTGTTCAAATAGAAGGATCTGAACTTGCGACAAAGGAGGTGGTTAGAGCTGCTTAAGGACTATGATATCACTATTCTATATCATATCGTGAAGGCCAATGTGGTGGTCGATGCCTTGAGTCGTAGGGAAAAGATTTTGGAC
Organism: Nicotiana otophora; assembly: GCA_000715115.1. Classification (NCBI taxonomy): domain Eukaryota; kingdom Viridiplantae; phylum Streptophyta; class Magnoliopsida; order Solanales; family Solanaceae; genus Nicotiana; species Nicotiana otophora. The sequence continues at coordinate 3,208 of AWOL01S0053689.1, forward strand.
AACTTAGCATATCTACTAGCAGCAGAGAGGCCATTGGCATTGGATGTTCAGGCCTTGGCCAACTAGTTTGTTAGATTGGATATTTCTGAGCCGAGTCAAGTTTTGGCTTGTGTGGCTTCTCAATCCTCTCTTTATGATCGTATCAGGGAGCGTCAGTATGATGACACCCATCTGCTTGTCCTTAAGGACACGGTTCAGCACGATGATGCCAAGGAGGTCACTATTGGGGATGATGGTGCATTAAGGATGCAGGGTAGGCTATGTGTGCCCAATGTAGATTGTTTGCCTGAGTTGATTCTGCAGGAGTCTCACAGTTTGCGGTAATCCATTCACCCGGGTGCCGCGAAGATGTATCAGAACTTGAGGCAACATTATTGGCGGAAGAGAATAAAGAAGGACATAGTAGAGTATGTAGCTCGGTACCTAAATTGCCAGCAGGTGAAATACGAGTATCAACGGCCAGGTGGATTGCTTCAGAAGCTAGATATTTCGGAGTGGAGATGGGAGCGGATCACTATGGATTTTGTTGTTGGGCTCCCACATACTCAGGGGAAGTTTGATGCAGTTTGGGTGATTGCGGATAGGTTGACCAAGTCGACACATTTCATTCTAGTGATGACTACTTATTCTTCCAAGCAGCTGGCTCGAGTTTATATCCACGAGATTGTCAGGCTTCATGGTGTACTAGTATCTATCATCTCTGACCAGGGTACGCAGTTTACATCGCGGTTCTAGAAGGCCGTACAACATGAGTTGGGTACTCGGGTTGAGTTTAGTACATCATTTCACCCTCAGATGGACGGTTGAAGCGTACTATTCAGATATTAGAGGATACGCTCTACGCATGTGTGATGGAGTTTGGGAGTTCTTGGGATCAGTTCTTGCCACTTGCGGAGTTTGCCTGTAAAAATAGTTATCAGTCGAGCATTCAGATGGCACCGTATGTGGCTCTATATGGTAGGCGGTGTCGGTCTCCAGTGGTTTGGTTCGAGTTGGGCGAGGCTAGGATATTGGGTACATACTTGGATCAGGATGCTTTGGAGAAGGTTAAGGTGATTCAGGATCGACTTTGCACAGCCTAGTCCAGACAGAAGGGTTATGCAGATCGGAAGGTCCGCAATGTTGCACTCATGGTTGGGGAGCGGGTCTTGCTTCGGGTTTCGCCCATGAAGGGTGTTATGAGGTTCGGGAAGAAGGAAAATTGATCCCGAGGTTTATTGGACCGTTCGAGGTGTTGCAGCAAGTTGAGGAGGTTGCTTATGTGCTTGCCTTGCCTCCCGGTCTAGTAGGCGTTCATCCAGTATTCCATGATTCTATGCTCCGGAAGTATCACGACGATCTGTCTCATGTGTTAGATTTAAGCTCAGTCTAGTTGGATAAGGATTTGTCTTATGTTGAGGAGCCGGTGGCCATTTTGGACAAGCAGTTTCTAAAGTTAAGGTCAAGAACATTGGTTCAGTAAAGGTTCAGTGGAGGGGTCAGCCGGTCGAGGAGGCGACTTGGGAGACCCAGCATGATATGCGCAACCGTTATCCTTATCTTTTCACCACTTCAGGTATGTCTCTATGCTCGTTCGAGAACGAACAATTGTTTTAAGAGGGGGAAGATGTAACGATCCGGCCGGTTATTTTGAGAGTATTAGCCTTGATCCTCTGTCTATTGTTTCCTCAATTTCATTTTATGCTTATGTGACTTGTCGAGAGGATTTATTTTTGGTTTCAGAGTGAAATGGGACACTTAGTCTCTAAAATGAAAGCTTAAGTTCTAGGAACTTGACCCCAGTTGGAACTGTGTGAAGACAACTCCGGAATAGAGTTTCATTTGTTCCGTTATCTCCGTTGGGTGATTTTGGACTTGGGAGCGTATCCGGATTGTATTTGGAAGTCTGTAGTTGAATTAGTCTTGAAATGACAAAAGTTATATTTTTAGAAAGTTTGACGGGGAGTGGACTTTTTGATATCGAGGTCAGATTCCGATTCCGAAAGTTGGAGTAGGTCTTTAATGTTAATTATGACTTGTGTGCAAAATTTGGGATCAATTGGACGTGATGTGATAGGTTTCAGCATCGGTTGTAGAAGTTTAACGTTTTAAAGTTCATTAAGCTTGAATTAGGGTGTGATTCGTATTTTTAGCGTTGTTTGATGTGATTTGAAGGCTCGACTAAGTTTGCATGATATTTTAGGATTGGTTGGTATATTTGGTTGAGGTCTCGGGGCCCTCTGGTGGATTCCGGGATGTCTAACAAACCAAATTTGGAGTTGAGTAAATTGCTGAAGATGGGCATCAGTTGGTGTAATTGCACCTGCAGAGTCCCCATTGTAGGTGCGGCACCGCCGAAGCGGCCCTTGAGCCGCAGAAGCGTGATTAAGTCAGACCAGTTGGGATCACATGTGCTAAGGAAGAGCCACATCTGCACATCCGCAGATGCGGTGGTGTGATCGCAGAAGCAGATAAGGTAGCCTGGGCAATGGTCGCAGAAGAGGAATACTCTCCACAGAAGCGGGCTCGTAGGTGCAAGCCCTTGTCCGCAGAAGCAGAAGTTTGGCCTTAAGTGTAATCTGCACCCGCAATGGAAATCCGCAGGTGCGGCGTCGCAGGTGCGACTGGAAGCCCGCAGAAGCGAAATCACTAGGTAGAAAAGGGGCAAGTTCGAGGGTTTGATCTCATTTTTATTTTGGGACTTTGAGAGCTCGGATTGAGGAGAAAATTTGAGGGGTTTTCAGAGGAAATATTTGGGTAAGGATTCTTGAATTATTTTTGATTAATATCCAGTAATCCATTGTTAATTTCATCATTTAATTAAGAATTTGGGTTGAAAAATTTGGGGAGAAAGTTGAAAAGTTATTAAACCGAATTTTGGGGTTTTGATTGAGGTTTTGTTATTGGATTTGAGTAATTTTGGTATGGGTGAACTCGTGGTTGAATGGGTATTCAAAGTTTTTGAATTTTACCCGATTCCAAGGCGTGGGCTCGGGTAGACCTTTTGGGGCGATTTTATAATTTATAGTTAAAGACTTGATTTCATTAATTAGTCTTATAGTATGTAATTGTTTTTGACTAGATTTGAGCCATTCAGAGTCAGAAAGTCGAGAAAAAAGTATTCTTATTGACTGATTGAGCTTGGCTTGAGGTAAGTGCTTTGCCTAACCTTGTGTGGGGGAAATCTTCTTTGGATTTGGTACTGTTGCGACAATTATGTGCTATGTGAGTGCCGTGTACGCTAGGTGACGAGTGTGTACACAAGCTGTTTGGTGAAACTCTGGTTTTTACTGAACAATAACATGTTATATCTTAAATGAGTTATCCCAACATGGTAGTTATCATGTTTAGCTTAATATCGCATGTCTACGTGTCTTAAATACTTATTTGAAATCTGTGCAGCATGCTTAGTTGAATTCTTGTTTTTCCTTGATTTTGTATTTAATCTTTAATTGTAGGATTTCTTGATGTGAATTCGATGTTCCATCGATTTCGAGTTGTGTGTTTACTTTTGTCACTACGAGGCAATACCTCGGGAGATCCCCTATTGCATATTTACTTTTGGGACTACGAGGTAGTACCTCGGGAGATCCCCCATTACATATTTACTTTTGGGACTACGAGGTGGTACCTCGGGAGATCCCTTGTTGAGTATTTACTTTTGAGACTACGAGGTGGTACCTCGGGAGTGCCCCTGTTATTTACCCCCATTTGCTGTGTAGTTTCCTCTTTCTGTATTTCTCGTTGTTAAATTCTCCGTCTTTCATTATATTACTATATCTTCTGCCTTAATTATTATATTCCAGTAGGGCCTGACCTGACCTCGTCACTACTCTTCCGAGGTTAGGCTTGGCACTTAATGGGTACCGTTGTGATGTACTCATGCTACTCTTCTCCACATATTTTTTGTACAGACCCAAGTACCTCCTACCAGTCCCGCTATTAGTAGAGAGTACGTGTTGCTGCTACAGAGACTTCAAGGTACATCTGCCAGCGTCTGCAGACCTCGGAGTCCCCCTCTATACTTTTATGATGTTCTTCTTTATTTTTCCTAGATACTGATGTATAGAGACAATTAAAATGAATCTTTAGAGCTTGTGACTTGTGACTACCGGGTTTTGGGAGTTGTCTATACCCGAGTTGTTGGTTTACTTGTACATGTCGAGGGGCAGTTTTCTAGCTTTATCTATATATATACCTGTTAATGTTGAGGTTTAGTTGTTAATTCTGTTGTTATTTCAGTTATTCCACAATTGTTAGACTTACCTAGTTTTAGAGACTAGGTGCCGTCACGACATCTTACGGAGGGAGATTTGGGTCGTGACAAATTTATTCCAACAATTATTGTCTCTTCAGGATAAATGATGACAGGAGAAAACACACACACACATATACACACACACACACATACATATATATATATATATATTCTCAGTTCCCGCTATTTTCTAATGTTCCCACCATTTCTCTTTATCTCGAACCTACCAGGCTTGATCAAGCCCTTGAAAGTTGATTATTAGGGTTATAACTTAATTAGAATTCACATTATAAAGAGATTTTAGCCACCATGCTATATTGTTACTATTGAAGGATTCGTTATTATATATGAACAAATCAGGCAAGAAAAGAAAAAAAAAAGGATGATCACACAAATAAAATAGGATTTGCTTCACCACCTTTTGTCTCTTGCTTTTTTCGATTAATAAAAATTACCACCTTGGTGGTTTTAATTTAATTTGATTTAATTTTTTTCACAGACTTAATATACAACTTTTCTTTTCATGTGAGCTAAATTGATGATGCAAATAAAATAAGATTTTGGTAGGTTGGATATACTGTCCTACTCATCTCTTGTTTTTTTCAATTCATAAAGCTGACCATGCTTCCTGGTGACTTTGTTTTTGGCAGAATAGGTAAAGACCTCCCCGAACTTGAGACTTTTTAATGAGCGTACACCTTAACTATACGTGATTTTAATTACCCCTATGCTTACTTTTTCGGATGTTATTACCCCCTAACCTGCCACATGACAATGAAAGTTGGTTCAAATGGCTGAGTGCGCGTGGGGGAGTATAGTTTTTGCCACATCAGTTGAATATTTTCCTTTCCCAATCCTAGAACCATCCCTAATGGTAATAAATGTATTTTCCCCCAAAAATGAATACCCCAACGGTAACAACCCCATTCTGACCTCTATTTATTGTCTTCTTTCTAATTCTTCAGCATTTTCTTTGTTCTCACATTTTTTGTCCATCCAAATTTCATCCCCCCAGATTTTGGCTCTTATTTTTTGCCGAAATAACAACCATTTTTTTACTTGAAAGAAAGAAGATGAATGCTTTTTGTAGATGTGGCAAGCCAACTCCTTTAAAAGTTGCATGGACTACTGCAAATCCTAGACAACGATTCTTTGGATGTAGTCTTTATCCGAAGATAAATTCTTGTCGATTTATTCAGTGGTATGAACCTCCATTTTTCCGGAGCAAGCAAACATTGTTATTTCTTGGTTATTGAAGAAGACTAACAAACTATCGATGCCAATCTGATTTTTCAGTTTACTTTAGAATCTGATTTTGCTCATGTACAAATAATGGTTATCTGGTAGTATGTAATAGAAGTTAAGCAATATGATATGTTGTTCGACACTACTATGTCAACATATAGAATTGATGCCAATCACAATTTATATAAAAACAACCATCAGTATCCACAAAAAACAACCAATCACAATCACAATATTTTGTCAACATAGTTGGTAATTTGACAAAGAAAGTCAGAATTTAACATCAAACAATAGAGTTAAACTATATTGTCCATATACAGCTAGACATACACATGACAAACAAGTTCACAAAATAAAGTTGTGTACAAACACCCTATAAATTTAACTAAAATAATCACTCCACGAATTCAACAAAAAATAAGGTTAGTATATCAAATACTACATCCAAACAGTAAAGAAATTTAAGTGGTCTTCTTGGAGGGAGATTTCCCCATAACCTTAGATCTTGTTTGTATTCCAGCGGATTGGGACCTTGTCTTGATTCTAGCCATTGTAACTCGGACTTGAAGTTGTCTTTGAGTCACAACTTCCTTCCCTTTCCATTTCAAACCTTTAGAAGGCTTATATCCAATATCACTAGTAACATGGGTAGAATCAATTAAAGGGCCAATATAAACCTTTCTGGCTGTAGGCAAACCATGTTGATAACATTCAAACCACAAGATACATTTCAAAGTTAGACAATAACATCATATAGTATGTTATACAATAAAATCTAAGGACAAAAAAAATAAATACACTTACATTAATACTTGTAAAACCAGATTGTGCAACAAATAAACCATGTCCTTGAATCCTAGGCCTCTTGTAGTGGCTTCTTTCCCCCCAGATCTTCAACAAATACACCATGTCCCAGATCTTCAACAGCTNTCAGATCTTCAACAGTTGAACATAGACCCTGCATAAAAACAAAGAAATAGTGCTGCATAAAAACAGAAAAACTGTAGTGTTTAAACCAGAAAAATAGTACTCCCTCCATTCCAGTTTATGTGAACCTATTTTCTTTTTGGTCCGTTCCAAAATGAATGACCCCCTTCTAAATTTGAAAACAATTTAACTTAAACTTCCAATTTTACCCTTAATGAGAAGCTTTTATAACCACACAAATACTCTGGATACCTTTTTGACTTGTTTAGGACCACAAATTCCAAAAGTCTTCATTTTTTCTTAAACTTCGTGCCCAATCAAACAGGTTCACATAAATTGGAATGGAGGGAGTAGTATTCTAAACCAGAAAAATAGTAGTATTAAATAGCAATATATACCTTTTGCATGTCACTTATCATGGTGAGTTCCCTGCCATCTCCCAAGTTCAAACCAGTTTGCAATAACCTGAGGTACCAACTCCATGCTTGCTTTTTTCAGTGCCTACAACAGCCCAAGCTATTGGGAACATTTGGTTATTCTCATCCTTTGCTACTGCTGCCAACAATTGCCCTTTATAAACACCCTTTGAAAAACATCCATCTAACCCTATACATCTCCTACAACCCTCCATGAACCCTTGCTTCATAGCTACAAAACAAATGTAGAAACTGGAAAACTGCTTCTGCCCATCATCTGTGTCTTTCAATTTTACTGCACATGTGCTACCAGGATTTGTTTGAGTAGCATATCCCTATGGTCCAGAATCCTACCAAACTCAGCAACATGATCCCCCATAATTTCTTTCAACACAATATTTTTGGCCTTCAAACAAACAACCTTACCAACATATAAACCAAGCTTTTTTCTCACCATATCCTGAATTTCCCAACCTTTAATTCTAGGTTGTGAGGTAATTCTATCTTTGAACTGCTTTGCCACATATTGTGAATTACACAAATAGTTGTAAGTGGTTTTATGGCATTTGTGTCTTGGATTGTAAGTCTTGATTGTGAAGTTTGTACTCCTATCTTCCTTGCTAGCAAACAACAATCAAGGACAACCAGTTTTACATTTAACTCTGACCCTATGTGGCTCATTGGGATCCTTAACTAGCTGAATACCTTTCTTTATAGCATACTTGGTAACTGCTTCTCTAAATTCTTTTACATTCTCAAATACCATCCCTAGTTGCCAAGTAACAATTTTGGCAGAAGGATCATAAACCACTCTATTTGTTTTTTTCCTTCCCCTTAACTATCCTATGTTGTCTTCCCCGTCTACATCATCATCAGATACATGATCACCCTTCCCTTCCAGATCTGATGCAGATTCAAAGCTATCTGGATCTGAACTATCATAGTAAGGCTCATCATCACCTCCTAATTTGTCTCTCATATGTTTTTGGGCTGGTCTATGTTCTCATAACCTTCATCAACTCCAACTTCACCTAAAAATCCATCAGGTTTTTCCTTCCTAAGTTTTCTCTTATTCTTTTGTCTATATTTCTTCAGATCTTCTTTAACAACCCTCAGCTCTTCATGGACATCACTTCCATAATCAAATAACCTCTCAGATTCATCACCAGATGCTATTTCTTCTTCTTCTCCAGCAGGTTCTACCTATTGAGAATCAACAGCAATGTCCTCTACATCATCATCAACAACAGATTCTTCTTCCTCTGAAGAGGAAGTCCAATCTATGGGTGAATCCTCTACTTGACTGATATTCAAAGGAGAAGGTAACCCTAGATCTGGATTTGCAGCAGTAGTATTTAAAGAATGACCACAGGGAACAAAAGATTCCCTATTGTCTTGTAGTGTGCTGGAAGATGCATTAAAAGGCTCACCCACATGGCTTATTTGGCTACCCTCTATAGCATCCACCTCCTCAAATTGTGAGTCAGAAGAGACAAAAATATTTATTGTGTCGCCATTATTTAATAATATAGCAAGATCCATTAAATCCCTATCTTTTGTTAATTCAACCTAATTTCCACCCTTAGTACTCATAATATAAGTTTTTTCTAACTTTGTAATCCCAAAATCCTTAGCATAATAAGATAACTCTGATATTGACAAGTGGTCAGAGTCGACATTAGTTACATGTTCAACCCTATCCCCAATATATAGAGGTCCTACCTCACTCACCAATATCCCACCAATTTTCCATCTTAAATTCAAGTACTTAGTATCCATGGGACCTTACACAACAATAAAAAGGTAAAAATTAACTCTCAAGACATACATATACACAAGATTACAAATAAATAGTAAAAAAAATTAACAAACAACATAAAAGCCCTGATTTAACCCTAATCGGCATGCATGCAAAAATTACAATCAACATAAAAGCCCCGATTTAACCCTAACAGAAAGGGCACACATACCTTCAGTTGCGGAGTGAAAACAGTAGAAAATTTGGCGAGAATAAAAAAAAACCAGTAGCTTTTAGCAGCACCTCAACGGAGAGCCCTATCGACTCACAAAATCAAGCTCAAGTACTCACAATCGTCTCTGTCATTGATGGGAGTGAAGTGGTGAGAAACCCTAGTTTTTCTATGTTATCGAACAAATGAATTGATGGTAAAAAGGATAGGTTAAATTTGAGGGATTAATTTTAAAGGTGGGTCGGGTATTCTAATTAGATACCCGAATTATTCCAACGTGTACAACCATATCAGCAAGCATTTAAATGTATACAGTGCATGTATTCACGATAGGAAGGTTTACTAGGTTAGGGGGATAATAACATCCGAAAAAGTAAGCGTAGGGGGTAATTAAAATCACGTATAGTTAAGGTGTACGCTCATTAAAAAGTGTCAAGTTTAGGGGGGTCTTTACCTATTCTGCCTTTTTTTAACGTTTTGTAGTACACTTAGTAATATCTACCTACAACAAATAATAATCACAAGATGCATTGATCATAAAAGTAACATAATAACTATATGTAACACAACTAGCTTGCAGCTGTGTATAATTGCTGAAGTACTAGCTAGATATTTGATAGCTAAAATGGTGGGCGTTTTTATAATCAGATGAAGCAATTTTCAACATTTTGGGATTAAGGAATGCCAATGGGATTGAAGTTGTCGGTTTAGTGGTCTTTATGGGGTAAAATTAGTTGATAACATATGGTCGAATGATAACATGACACGTGGAATCGAAGATAGGCAAATGACGAGCCGTGAAACAGCCAATACCATATACAACGGGTGTGACCGGTGCCAGATAAATTCCAAAGGGAAGCAGTTGACGATAGAAGTTTAAAGGTTTGTCATCGGATAACATCAATGAGGGAATACTCGCTAACATTAAATGAGTGACCATTACAAAGAATATTTGCATTCAAAGACTGTCGTTATACATTTATCAATGTCACTTTTATTATCATTTAAAGAAGACTTGATCCTAAGATCTTGTTTCCCTAGGTAGAGCTATAAATAGTGGGGTTAATAGCCATTGTAAGGAAAAAAAAATTATGTACGAAAAAGCTATGCTTTTCTATTTTGGTTCTCACTCTTTACTGTTTAGCTCTCGGAGTAACAACTTTATCATTACTTTATTATTATTTTCGCCTCTGCTCTCGCAAAGACTGAGTTCGGAACCATGCCTGTTATTTTCTTTAATTCCAGTCTCCAAATCTTAGTTTTAATCTTATTTCTTTATCACTTTTTGGATTAAATCGATTCGCTTCTATAACAACGTTACAAATTTAACTATACCTTTTTATTGGTAAACAGTTTGGTACCCACCGTGGGGCATAAACAGTTGTGCAATTGCTTTGATTCATTTGTTTATTACTAACAAGTTTTGGTTCTTTCCTTAGTAGAAATCAGATATGGCAGTTAATGATATTAATAACACACACAACGTTGAGGATGTGAGCATGTAATTTTTGCCCAATATATAAAATTACTCCTAAATATTTTAAAGTACCTTTTAATTATTTTTATAGAATTTTAGGATTTTTCTATTCTTTTTATTTAATTTGTTTTGTGCGTGTTGATGTTGGGTACATCTTTAATAAAATTTATATCATAAAAATGACAAAAAAAATATTTTACATTTTTAGATCTTAGTTGCATTTACGCGCATGATGTAATTGTATTTCTAGAATATAAAAATCACACACACACACACAAAAAATCATTAGTCATTTTAGTTTGAAGGATTTTATTTTGGTTTTAACTAATTAGAATTTTGCATTAATTCACAAATTTAGCTAATTAATTAGTTTAATTGTAGGTTCAAAATAGGTACAATTAGAGTATTAAATAAGTGTTCAAATTTGAAAATAAAACAAAGAAGGAAAGAGGAGAGGGCTGTTGTGCCGATTTAGCAGGCCCAATTCCAACTCATTCCCCGCCCCCGTCCATTTCTCTACCTGGTCCGGCCTCCTTAACTTTCAGGCACCCAAACGACGTAGTACCTTATTAATACTACGTCGTTTCTTCTTCTTCACTTACAAAAATGACCCCAGCTCCCCAAATCAGAGATAGAGATAATCCACCCCCCTTCACACAAAAAAACTCTAGCCGCCCCTAATTCCCCTATCCTCTCACGAATAGACCAGACTCAGGCAAAAAAAAAAAATGATATTCACTATCTCTGCACACACAATTCTCACCTCTCTTGGATTCATGGATACATATTCATTCACGCATTCTAACTTCCTTCATACTAAAAAGCGCCCAAATGAAGATCTAAAATCACAAAAAAAGAGGGCCAAAAACAAAAGAAAACTAGGATTTCGAAGAAGATTTGGGGAGTAATTGATTAGTGAAGTTTCAAAGTTCAAATTCCTCCTCCCTAGATCTATAAAAGGCTGTTGAATCTCGAATTTTGTGGATGTTTGTTGTTGTTTGATGTCGTTCTGTACCAGAACTTGTTCATGTTGCTCTCTTTAGCTAAGAGGTAAACTCATAAGAGCCCTTTGTATTTTGTTATATTTATCGATGACCGGACTCCTGTTTCTATAACGAATGGAAGAAAAGTTTTTGTTATTATAGTTTAATCCACATTTTGTTATTGTAATTGAGTCCAGTACTTATTTCACTTTCAGTCCCTACAAGTGGCTATAGGATTAGTTGCCACGTGTCCCATTTATTAGGAGTCTTGTCTTATTTATTTTCATGTATTTCCTTTTTCATAGCTATGTTGAATGAAAATTGAGTATTTGTTTTTCTCTTCATTTTCTTTCTTTCTTTCTTTCTTTCTTTCTTTCTTTTAATTCTTGTTTTCGATGATTCCAACATGGGAATCGTTACATTTGGTATCAGAGCCGACGATTCTCGGCTGTTCATCTCTGTTAATGGAGGATAGACAGAAAATTATGGATTCTGGCAGAGCTAAGAATCAATTCGACCAGCAGATTCAAGCTTTTATTGACAGAACAAACAAAAAACTGCAGCATATGGAAGAATGGTATCAAAATCGTTTCCGCACCTTCAATAGTTCACCAAATCATTATGACTTTCAAAGGTCAGAGAGTGAGCAGTGGTTTTCCTGTGACCCGTATACATATCATCAATATTTCGGTATAAATTCAAGTTTTTATGAAGGTTCCTATGGTTATTTCAGTGGTGGATTCAACCCAGCGGATGGAGGGCAGAATTATCTCGATTCAACCACAAATGCTTACTCTTACCAGGTTCCATATACTTATCAGGTCGACAATAACAATCCGGGTTTCTATTTCGTTCAGTTCCGTGATGGTTCGCTGGTGTCTATGACTGCCGCTAGGCTAGACAGCTTGCTCAACTTTTGTCCCGATTATTTGTAGACTAATTGCTCACAAATAAATTTTCAACCACTTAAAGCACCTCTTGGTGCATTTGAAATGGGTTATATGACCATTTTGAGACTGATCGTTCCTTAGCAAGCAATGATTCAACAATGGAAGAGGAATATTTAGTAAGCGAACATTCAGAAATTAAGGAAGATCAGGTGTTTGACAAATTGCCACCACGGTTGCCAACATAGAACGTCGCTGCTGATTTCCTGGTATCACCATTGTTTCCTTTATTGTCCATTCCTAACCAAAATGCATCGAAATCAGCTTATGGAGATGAGGACTTTCCCACAGAAGATAACAATGAAGATGATGAAGGTTCAGAAAGTAATGGACGCCAAGTGCTTGATAAAAGTCCCCAATTGAATGAAATTGTTTCGCCAGTTGCTACGCCAGTATTGGGTGCTGAAATTACCGAGATACATCATAAATCCCTCGCATTTTCTAATTGCAATAAGTACTAGGTGTTTGAATGTCCTCAAAAGAACAAAACTGTGTTGCCTAATGAATTTTGGTCAATGAGAACGAGGGAGTATGAGGTTCTATCTAAGGATAAGGAGGTACCAATTGAGATCAAAAGTGACAATGAAGAAAATTCTGAAAATGAAGAGACCCAGGTGTTTGATAAATATTTTCAGGGAGAAAAAGCGGGACTTCCTGCTAGTACCGTGACATTGACCGATGAAGCTCTTACTAAAGCTCAAATTGAAATCAACTGGAAGAGTTTTATATTAACAGAACTTTGTCTATCTGAGCTAAGAGGAAGATTCTCTAGTGCTATTAATCAGGCCATGCGAGAGGAGTTGAACAAAAGTGAACGACTCAAGATAATAACTCACAGGAGCTTCAAGAACAACGTGACAAGTTGGTTCAAGACAATTAATCCGGTTCATGACAAGATGGTTTGTGATAGTGTGGTGAGTCGAAAAGAAGCTATTGCTATGGTCAAACTCAAGAATGACGAGACAGAGGAGACAAAGTCATTCCAGATGCACATTGTATTTAACCTGGAGGAATTAACATTGAATATGGTCGTTGGCCCTCCTCTTTCATTATGTTGCGACATTACTTTTGCTTGGGCTAGACAAGTGACTCTCACTAGATATTTGCTAGTAGGATTTGTGAGTGAATCAAATGAAGGATCTGAAGTGGGCGTGGCAATAACATCAACTGATTTAGCTCGAGGTATGTTTGATTCGGATGAATCAATACAAAGTACTTTTACTGCTTGTTTTGTAGTCCACATTAGGATGCTTATACATGCTTGTTTTCATTGGAATCACATTGATACCTTGTTGGGCACAAGGAAGATGAGGGTACTAGCAACCAGGTTTTTATCATGTGCTCTCGCAAACTCTTCTTCACGGAAGAGTGATCATTTCTTACAGAATCATTTTGAGAATCTCCTTACAATTTATTCTTCTCCTCATCCTATTCTCCGCCACCTTATCTCTATTTCTATATCTCTTTATCTATTGTTGCGACCAAACACACTCACGCAAGTATACGTGGTCGTCAAGTAATATAGTAGTGAGTAGAGTATCGTTCCCACGAAGACTTATGATTAACTTTTGACTAACTCAAACTCAAATAACTTATCGATTCAAGCGATTTCTCACAAAATAGATAATTTTCTAATTTACTACCTAAAAACTATCAAGTAATAAAATATTAGAGATCAACCACAACACTTAAATGATTTCAAATAACAATCAATAGGAGATAATATTCCAGGGTCACGGGTTATCTAACAATCATGTTGCATTCTTCGCTTAAAATAACTAATTGATTTATCTGGATTGTTGATTGACAGGGTTGATATTACTCATAAAAATCTGTCAAGTTCTTACTCGCATATTCAAGCTAACTTAATGCCTATATGTCTATGGAATTAAGATTAACAAGAACGTATTTACAATTCCTGTATGGCAACCGAGCAAGGCAATTAGGTATATTTCTATCCTAATTACGAATCCGTTCCCCGATGTCCGGGTTCAAGAACTTGCTCTATTTAATTCTATATGCAATCTAGAATTCCCACTTTCGAGTTCAACCCTAGATTCGTAGATAGTAATTCACTGTTATCTACTCAGCAAATTAATTAAAAACCGAATTAAATAGACAACCCAATATGATAAAATCAACTTTGTCAAATTAAACTTCAAACATCAACATTCATGTATCGCCCATGACCCTAGAATAATAGGGTTCTTAGCCACTCATGTTCATGCAATCATCAAATAATTCACAAGAGTGCATAATAATCAATAAAAGAAGGAAAACTAAGAACTCAAGATGAATTCTGTAGTTCCCCAGCTTTGTCGTGGCTTTTTCCCACTTCCCAATATGTTAGATGACCTAAAAGAGGCGTTTTTGGCTTTTATATTGCGTACAAAAGTCGTGGGCCAAAGTTCTCCTTTTTCTAATCCAAATCAGCTTCAGGGATTGATACTAGGGTAGATGCGTCGCATCCACCTCGTCACCAATTCTCAGTTTCGCATGCTAGGGTGGATGTTTCGCATCCACCATTTTTTCTTCCATCTCAGCTCTGCCCAGGTGCGGATGCTATGGGCCGACTTCACTGCTGAGGGTGCATGAAATCTAAATTTTTTCTAGATTGGATGCGACGCATCCAACCCCTCTTCCTCTGGCTAGAGTACCTTTTCTTCATAATTTTGCACTCCAAGCACCCTAAATCATCACACACAATTCAATTAGTCATAAAATCAATAATTGAACCATGTTGAGCATTTTAAAGATCAAATAGCATTAAAAAGCGGTTAAGACATGGGTAAAGTAACATCAACACATATCGAAATATGCCAAACATCACTACCCCACACTTAAACCTTTGTTCGTCCTCGAACAAACCATCACTATAGTAGACGAAACAAAATTAAGCCCTTATCATTCAGAGCATGCTACACCTATGACCATGGTCATTTGCCACAACTAGGCTCTAGACTATGCATCAACACACTTCCCTTTTCTTNTATTCAAACAAACACAATATGATCACAACAATCCTAACCTCAAAAACCGACTCAATGTCACAATGCACTCATGGCTTGAACACCCAACATCATAGAGAAGTCTAATAATATTACCTATCCCTCGTGAAACCACATGCCCCCACAACAAGAACAAGTGAGCGAGTTCAATCCATACATTCGAATTTCATGATCAAATATTGTTTTTTCACATATATCAAAAAAATCGCTCACTCTCACAAAGAAGTCACATGCATGCAATTGATACCATAGGCTTGCCCTTAATGTAAATCTCTACTAATATAAGCTCGCTTGATCTAAAATCAATTAGTACTTTTTCATGGTTGTAATGTGGGCTAAGGAACGGGTATAATATATTTTAGAGATAGTGACTCAACCTCCTAAGCACTTTAACACATCACCAAATAACTTAAGCGCAAATTCTTCAATACCACTTCAATTTCACAAATAATATCACCCCAACAATATTTTCTCTTTATTTAAGTACTACTTTAATTCATACCCACTAGCAAGAACAAGACAACAATTTATTCATCTATATTTTTCTTTCTTTTTTTTCTAGATTTTTCTCTTTTTGTTTTCTTTTTCAATTTCCGCTAGTGGTGTATTATTTTACAAAATAAGTGCACTCTTCTTTCTTTCATTGGTTCCACTCAAAAGCCACCCCATACTTAGTCCCTTCTTACTTATTTTAGCGCTCATTTCACAATTAAAGTGCTTTAAGAGGTAAAAGGATAAAAAAAATATCAATTAAGAACAAAAAGGGTATAGACTTGTAATGTGGGTGCCAAATAAAAGTCTATAGGCTCAAAAGGGTTAACTAAGGATCAATTTTATTTGTGATAAGCAATTAAGCTCAAACAAATCAAAGAAAGCCTAAAATTATTTTTCAACCAAGCATCACCTAAAATTTCGCTTCAACTCACATACCGGGCAAGTTCTAGACACAAGTACAATACATGGACTATACAAAAACCTCACCACACATGGCACATGCCTCACTAAGGACGGTCACATTTCGACTCTCAACAGATACAAATATTCACGGAGCCACGAGATATTAAGCATTAAGCGCAAAGTGAACACAAGTCAAGAAGAAGAGAAATAATCGTCACAAAACATGCTATCCAACTAAGCAAGGCATCATCAACAATTTAAAATCATAGGGAAGATACTACACATGCCAAAGCCTAAATATGCTACTATCAAACAAGTCAAGAGCCCCTAGGAATCTCATATTTCTTCCTCCATTTATTTCCTAAACTCTAATCTACTCTAAAAGGAAAAAGAATTACCCGGCTCAAACTACATCCCATGGAAAAGAACCGAGGTACAAAGAAAAACCACGGGGGATTATTGCTACAAAAAAAATATATTTTTGGATTTTTTTATTTTTTATTTTTTTAATTTAGACTTTAATCCCTCAAGAAAATTGTCTAGGAGATCCATCGTTGGGAAAAGTCCAAAAATAAAATTTCAATTTTTTCTCAATTTTTTTTCTGTTTTTTTTATCTTTTTTTAATTAAGCTACTAAAACTACTACTACTATACTACACCATTAATTCTACTAACTATGCTATTAAAAATAAGAAGCTAGCTAACAATAAAAAGATAAGAAACTAACAATATACTAATATAATACTATACAAAGAACAGAGAATCTTCCACCCCACACTTAAAAGAGTGCAGTATCCCCAATGCACAAATAAAGTAAAAATAACAAGGGTGAACAAGAAACTCCTTGAAAGACCAAAGGCCGAAGCAATATCAGCTCACGGGATACTCAGACTTCTCCCATGGATGGTCCTTTGTGCGGGTACCTCACATTAGTTCCAACCATCAGGCTCGCTTTTACACGCTTTCAGTGACTTTTCTTCCTATGCTCATAATCCTACAAAATAAAACAACAATACAAAAATAATAAAATAAACAAAAATAAATAAAGCAGTAAAGCTGGGTTGCCTCCCAACAAGTGCCTAATTTAATGTAGCGACACGACGTGAACCGTTTTTTGCATCCACCTCGAACTTATGAATTGAGCACCTAACATGGAATCCAGTCTGCGGCTATGCTCCAGTGGTGGAGCTACAACGATAACCAGGCTAAGTAATAAATTTTTCACTCTACACTTCTCGGCCTTTAGATGAGGAATGTAATTTTTACTTTTTGGCACAACAAATTCAAGAATATAGGTACTCTCATCCTCACCCTTTGACCTCCTCATTGGCTCAGATGGCTTGATTACTATCTTACTATCTAAACATAATATGAAAAAATAATTGGAATGAGGTCTAATGCGCCCTAACTCATGAATTGTACTACTATTTACATCCCCATATATACACACACTCAAGTCTCCCAAAGTAATGTTATCTATTCCCTCATATGACTCTAGAGCATTCTTCTCAACATTGGCATCCTCAAGAAAAACATGGTCTAATGATTGGTATTCTCGTTTTAGCTCCTCAATTTGGTCTAGAAGTTTTTTTTCAGCTTCACACAACTCATTATTAAATTGTTGGCCATTACACGCATCAACCTTTTCATTCAAATTTGCATTCAAGTTATGCACAGCCAAGCCAAAATTATTAATTTTATGTGCAAGATCATCTCTCTATTCAGACCAATCATTCACCAACGTTGTCAGAAGACAAAGTCATTCCGCATATTCCCTTAATCGAAAATATTCGTCCCAATACCAACCCTTACTCCCATATTCAAATTCAGATTTCCAAGTGTTCAGATCATAACAAGCTCAAAATGACGGGCCATATAAGTCTTCCGTCAACCAAAAATCTTCATCAATAACTTACCTCCATATATTTCATCTCCAGATATCATGGTGAAAGAACTAGAAACACACTAAGAGAAAAGTTAGATAGTTATAAAATTAAACATATTTACAAAAAGAAAACAAATATAAAGTTAAAAGTAAAAGTCTAATCTAGAAAGATAGCTAATTCTAAGTCCCCGGTAACGGCGCCAAAAACTTGTTGCGGCCAAACGCACACGCAAGTATACACGGTCGTCAAGTAATAAAGTGACTAAAAGTCGGATGTCGAACCCACGACGACTTATGATTAACGATTAACTAAATTAGACTATCCTAATTATCTAAACAAGAATTAAACCTAAAATTATTTGATTCTAAACTAATAAAATAAAATACAAAACTATAAATAATAAATTTTGAACAGAGAAAGAGCGAAGTTTTATGACAATCCTATTGTATTCTTCAATTGAATTAACCGACTAATATATCTAGCTTATTGGCTGACAGGGTTAATATTGCTCATAAGAATCTGTCGAGTTCTTACTCGCCTATTCAAGCTAACCTAATGCCTATATGTCTATGGAGTTAGAATCAATAAGAACGCATTTATAATTCCTGTAAATCAACCAAGCAAGGCAATTAGGTATATGTCTATCCTAAC
>AWOL01S0053692.1:0-12463 GCA_000715115.1 Nicotiana otophora
TATATATATATATATATATATATATATATCCCTTTAACAAAAAAAAAAGGACATCATGACCCTAGAAATTCTTTAGAACAGAAATTCTTTTTCCAAGTCATCGGCACCTAGGTAATCAAAGATGCGAGTAAGTATGACTGTGAATACTCTTAATAAAAACTACGTAAGTAGTACTTAATTAAGCTTTAATACTATCACGTTTAATTGAGTAGTACTATTAAAGCAAGTGTCGCGGACCTATAAGTGGCCTCTGACTCATTACTTAATGGACCCAGTTTGGCCCTGATTGGACCACTTAACATGTCTAGTGTAAGCTTTTTTTTAATTTAATTTTTTTAATTTTTTTTAAGTGTAAGTTTGCACACTTGTGAGCTGTGATAAAAAGAATCTACTTCCTCTGCTTCAATTTTAGCTATCCACTTTTGATTTTGAACTCCCTAAGAAAAAATAATTGAAGTATGTATTTTACAATTTTACCCATAATAATGATAGAATTTCAAAAGATATTGGGATTATTTGGAAAGTAAGTAATTAATGATAAGGGTAAAACAAGAAAATAATATTGTTTTTCTCTCAATTTGCTAAAATAAACAAGTAAAAGTGAATATGTATTTTTAGTATAATGGATAAGTAAAAGTGAATGGAGAGAGTACTTACCATTGAAGTTTGCACCATTAATGCTAATTATGAATTAAAGTACACACTTGAAGGTTGTACAAAACCATTAGAATCCGAGCGTTTCCAGGGATGGATTTTGTGAAAGCTATAATGGAAATATGCTGATTTGGAGTTGGGGTCTGGTGATCGGATACCTTTTGTTCATCCACTTCCAGCCCAATGATGTTAAGGTGCTACATCCTTTGCTCTAATTCTGCCTTTGTTAGCACTGTTTTTTTTAATTTTTTGCAGTGTTTATCTCGGTACTAGGATAGGCATGTGTTATATTTGCATGAATAGTTTCTCTTTTTACTCGTTTAATGTTTCATTAGGCACTTGCTCTTGGTTTGTAGTGTTCATTGCTTTACTAAAGGTTTCACTTAACTATTTATATTACTGAAGGCTGAAGCGATTATCACTTGTGGAGTGTAATTTCTTCTTAAACCAGGAGATATTGGGGTATGTTGATATAAGTCCTTACGATTATGTTTACAACAAAAGGATTAACAAGAAGTAATATCTCATTGGTTCAAATAAGGGTCAGATTCTAGTTGAGCTGCAATAGAGAACCGCTTCATGATCTAATTAACAGCAACTATGCAAGTTCTATGCCTGAATAATCAAGAATTGGAGAAAGATGAGAGAGTTTGGTTGAACATTTCCTATTTGTTAGTGCAAAAGATTTTTCTTAAAAAAAATTATTCTATTTTGTGGAGAGAAATCAAATCAAGGGATCAACAAACTGCTTATGGTTGTTAAATCTAAAAGGCAAAATTTTGGGCAGAACCGCAGAAGATATTACAAGGAGGAAACTGCACCTTTTATCGGTCAATCAAGCAGTCTTTGGACTCCATTAGAGGAAAATTAAAAGAAATAAAATGCATGAAAGGTTCAGCTAACTGAAAATAGGTCTCCCATAATTCCATCCATTTAATGATAATCAACAGAACTATAGCTTTAAGAATGAAGGACAAATTAATATCTAAGGAAATTAACCAAAAGAAAAAAGAAAAAGAAAAAGAAAAAGAGAGAAAATCAATGCTATGTTACTGGCGAACATAACATCACGGCTATTTACATTGGATGAAATTAGATGAGAGACATCTTTGTTGAGACTAAATTGACTGGAGAAAATCTGAACTTTGAAAAGCATCTAATATGATTCTTACCAACCTTTGCCTATAAGCCACAACCAGTCTAGAGTTACACCAGCAAATATGCCTCCTAAAAGAAACAACACTAGAAGATTTCCCAGTGCATTCTGCTCTGGTCCCTATAAGATCATAAGTCCAAAAACTTTGCTATTAATCACTGTATGATATACAAGAATGTAGTAGCTTTAAAGATAACTAGTTAGAGAATTAACAAACCTTGTAACCTTTTGGTGCAGAAGTGAGGACACAGACTGTGAGGTAGCCATTACTTAGTCCCAAGAAGGATGTGAGCATAATCATCCAACCCTGATCACCATATTTGGCTGTGAAGTAGAAGGCAGGGATAAGTAGGAAACGCGAGAGAATCACCAACATGAGTCCTTTCCGCGATTCCAGTTTTAAGCATTTGATTAGTGGCACGTATCTTCCTATGAGATCCCACACGTTATACATCGCAATAAGGACAAGTGCATACCTACATATCACGATGGATTGAAAATAGATACAAATGTTAAAATGAGTTTCAAATGAGTCATTGCACATTTATCAAGTACAATAGCTTGAACTGAGTGGGAAACCAACCATGATCCTAAGCTGTGAGATCCAGTATCCTCAGACAAGAATCCCGGGAAAATTGACAATGTTAGAGCGTATATGAGAAACAAATCTATTGCGTAGTCTATGTTCTGCAATAACAATTGTTTGTTGTTAAGTCGCTCCATATGTTCAGGACCATGCTTACTCTACAATGGAGTTAACACAAGATCAAAAGTGTTAGCACCGTGTTGATAGCACTAAACACAAGGTACAATGCCCAATAGATTTCAGAAAAGTAAAATACCTTTGTTTCTGATCCTTCTTGCTTGTAAACTCCTCCTGCAGCAAGGTCACCAGCAACAGTCTTTGATCCCTCTGAAGCTGCTTTTGCACGATAGTACTTCACTATCGGCAGCTTTGGGAAGACAAATGCATATAGGAGGACACAAAGCAGCTCAAAGAATGTAGATACAGAGAAGAACAGAACTGCAGCAGATAGTTGTAGAATATTTATGATGCTTATTAGGGGATAGAGAACATATAGCATGTTACAATCTAAAGGTCCAAAATCTTAACAAACGGTAGAAATCAATTTACTG
Source organism: Nicotiana otophora (assembly GCA_000715115.1). Classification (NCBI taxonomy): domain Eukaryota; kingdom Viridiplantae; phylum Streptophyta; class Magnoliopsida; order Solanales; family Solanaceae; genus Nicotiana; species Nicotiana otophora. The sequence continues at coordinate 2,948 of AWOL01S0053692.1, forward strand.
GAGGAAATGAGTAGGTGATCGAAATGCTGGCAATAGACTGAATCTGTGGTGATTCAAAATAATATTAACGGCAGCTAGCAGAATATAAGCACAAGTCTGTCTTTAGAAATTTGGATCATTTGCAACAAGCAAAATAGATTTAAAAGAAAAAACCTATAATTGTATCAAGATAAGAATAAGACATACTTGCACCATTTCGAAGACCATCCTTTGAATTCTCGAATGCTGCTTTGGTAATTAACCTCAACGCGGATGTTAGAGCGCCAGATGCAGCCAGTCCGGCGAGGAAAGACTGAAAATCTCACACCAGAATAACCTTTTTTGGACAATTCTTAAAATCGTAGCACGAATAAAGGATTGCAAAAGGTGAAATATATCAGTAGGTAGAAAATAAACCTGCATGAATTCAGGTAACATATATGCAAGGTCTCCAATCATTCCACCTTGAACATGGGCATCTGCAACTCCAAAGGCACCACTGATAGCACATATTCCAATAAAAGTTCCTAGCCCTCCCTTACCAGATGTAGCTAAATCCAACTGCCAATTCATGGAACACATAAACCAAATTAGATCGTTCATGGTTATGACACTCTATTACCTTAATGAAGATAAAGTCAACTATCATTATACTCGATAATTGAGACAAAACAGATATAGTACTTACAACAAGAACTAAGAGCGTACTGATGAAGAAAAGACTATATCCAAAAAGATTTCTTTTCCTCGTATTCATTTTCGCCTCATTGTAAGCCAGTATTGCAAGTGTTCCTAGTGCAAATGGTTGATAAATGAGGGTAAGGACCCTGGAGGGGTGGTAATCCTGTGTAAAAACCAAATCTCAATAAAATTAAATGCCAAAACTTAATGTTTAGGTAACCACAGGCAGTGTCATAAAAATCTAAATGGAACATGGATGACAAATTGACAAAAGATATTCATTCTAGTACGAAGCACCAAACCATATTCCAGTATTATGGCACATGAAAAATCTTGACTAAGAACAAGAGGACAAATTAAATAACTAACAACAACAACAACTCCGACTCAATCCCAAGGAAGTTGGTGTCGGCTAAAAATACATGGTTTTATTACTCCTAAGTTCATAGTGGTTGTTGTCCTAAACTCGAGAAGAACTCTGATGCACAAACAAGATTAAATACTCCACTATGTTGAATGCTCAGAAAAGTTAAGCTAAATTTGTGCTTGGCTTACTTGTTGATCTTAGCAAATTCAAATTGTTACTGAGTAATACGAGTAAGTCAACATACAGAGTTTTGGAATAAGTGAACTGTAAATAAATTCCATAATTAGAAGATACAATTTGATAGGACTAAAGGTTACCGGAAATAGGTAGACATAATAGTCCTCAATAGTTAACATACTATTCCAAGAAAAGAGGCATCCATTGCCTAAAAGCCAACACACTAGCATTGCAGCATACTTGCCCTGCAAATTTTTGCCGAAGTTGTAGTTAAGGAACTTAATACAAGAAACAGAGAATTCATTTTCAGTCACATGTTACCAAATACAGTTGTAAAGAGAAAACCACGAACCTCAAGCCTAACTGGAACTTTATTATCCTCAGCCATTGGGGGATAGTATTATGAAGAGCTTCTTGTAGCTAATAAAAACATTAAGACATAATCATGAACTATTCAGAAGAAATAGTTGTAAGTGCTAAAATTTCTTTAAGTAAAATTTGTCAAGTTATGAAAGAAGGTTTATAAGGAAACCTCCTAAACCAAAAACATATTGGCAGAAATCTAAAAAGAAAAGGGAGACCCCTCGGTGAGAGAGTGGGGCGAAGAAAACATTCTCATACATACGACACTATAAACAACGTAATACATATACCATAGACATCAAAGCAAAACATCTCCCACCATTTGTATAACAGAGAGAGAGAGAATGGGGCTTTACCGAACAAGAAGGGGTGGAAATTGGAAGAGAGGAGTTGACTTTAGCAAAATAGAGAGTTCGTTGGTTTTATTTACGTAACCACGCCGTAGGATTCGGAGACTGCGTTGGCACAGATGCTGCTGTTGTATAGTATTTAAGTATAGCAAAGAGCAAATAAAGCGGATCACATATTAGTCTCCTATTCCATTTCATAAGCAAATGGCTACCTTCTAATAATGTAAATCAATTCATTATAACGTAAAATAGAAATTCTAAAGATAAATAATTTCTAAATAAGTAAAAGTGATATTTTTTTGGAAAGAAAAAAGTGTGGACCGAGAGAATACATAAAATCAAAATCCAATTTATGTACTAACGAATTTGAATTAGAAAACTAGCAGTAAGTAAACGTATCTCGCAGTCGAGAAAAAAGAAAAAGAAGCAAAAGGGAATAATTGATCTTACTGTAAAATCTGAGGACTCTTTTCCCCAGATCGACCAATAGGAGGGAGGTTTCGACTTAGGTTGTGATGTTGGAAACAACAAAACCCAAACGGAGGATCACTTTAGCGAATAATTGGTGATTGGAGAGGTGATGGATTCAACGTTGTTATTGGTGCAAAAGATTGGGGAAAAAAACAAGGGAAGTTGTAGGTTTTTTTTCTTTTGTCGCTGAAATAAAAGGTGCAACCGTGCAAGCATAAAAGTGTCTTGTGAGTCGAAATGTAAATTCTTGAAAGGATGTTCTTCGTTGAAAAAGATAATAACAAAATAATTCCAAATGTAAAAAGGGTTAAATTTCAAGATTTTAAGTTATGACGGTGCTATATATTTCACTCATTCAATATTGTATACGGTCAAATCGAACCTGTCTTTCACGTGACATATCGAGAGTAGAACATGACTGTGCAAAGTTCGACCTCGTGTAATATCGAGCCATAATGCGAAACTCGGTTGTCGAGCTCGTGACCCGGAGACCGATCAAGATAGAGATCGGACAAGATTGAGGAGAGCTTATCAAGCCAAAAAATAGAAAGTCGAAATATCCGCAATTGGGCGAGAATCTCGGCGGAAATCTCGGCGCATATCAAGGAGAGGCCAATTAATTAATCTATTATGGATTCATTGCTATGTTTAGAAATTATATTAAGAATATGACTTCCCTACTATATAAATGGGGTCTAATCATTTGTAGAAGGCATTCATTGATAGAATATAAAGCAATATACTGCCTTTTCTTCTGGTTTTCAATATTCAGTCATTTTGTTCTTGTATCAGTTTACCCTCCATTCAGTTTGGGGTGATCAAATTTGAGGGCCTGGGCTAATTGATTCATTCGGTTTGCATTCATTTCGTTTACAGCTAATTTCGATACCAATATTTATCTTTTCTCTATTTGTACCAAGCTATAAATCACGTATCCTTAAAACCACATACAAATTCAATTGTTATCCATTTTTCTTTATCCATTTTTCGGGTAAATTATTTGGCGCCCACCGTGGGGCTAAGGATAATAGTGGTTATTTGGTACAAATCTCTATAAAACACACAATTTTACACTTGCTCTTTGAAGTATCTTTGATCTCAGGATAAAGATGACGAACTCTCAATTACTACCCGTGCATATCGACAACGGATCTGGCTATAAAGGTGAGAATAAAAACGTGACGTCTGGTGACGTAAGGTCACCCGCTGAACCCGTTGGGACTCGGGTCGTGGATCCAATTGACGTTAATTCACATGTGGCCATCGACGCGAACCAGCATACTGGTCCCGAAAACAGCGTCCATGGTGGAACCCGATCTGCAGTTCGAAATACCCAAAATATCGGAGAAGACGGGATCAGCCTACGAATGATCTTCGAAATATTGCAAGCTTAAAGGGTGAAAATAACTCAGTTGCAGAGCCAAACCTAGGTACCGAGAAGGGCTGAGCCCGGTCTACCTCAAGAGGTCATCCACAGAATGGGGCCAACCGTGGTAAGATCAAATGAACATGAATCGGGGACTAACCCCGAAATCATAAAAATGCTCAAGGAATTGATAAAGCAGATAGAGTCAGGAGAAAAGAAGATCGAAGCAAACGATAAAAAGGTCGAAACCTATAATTCCAGGGTAGACCAAATCCCCGGGGTGCCCCCGATACTGAAGGGACTGGATTCAAAAACGTTCAGCAAAAGCCTTTTCCTCAGAGCGCGGCCCCAAAACCGATCCCTAAACAATTTTGTATGCCCAAAATACTAAAGTACAATGGAACGACCAATCCAAACGAGCGTGTAACCTCTTATACGTGTGCTATCAAAGGGAGCGACTTGGAAGACGACGAGATCGAGTCTGTTTTGCTGAAAAAATTTGGGGAGACCCTGTCAAAGAGAGCGATGATATGGTACCATAATTTACCACCTAATTCTATCGATTCTTTTGCCATGCTTGCAGATTCTTTTGTAAAAGCACACGTTGGAGCCATAAAGGTCAAGACTAGGAAGTCAGATCTTTTCAAGGTAAAACAGAAAGATAACGAGATGCTCAGAGAGTTTGTGTCTCATTTTCAAATAGAACGAATGGATCTACCACCGGTCACTGATGATTGAGCCGTTCAAGATTTCACTCAAGGACTAAATGAACGGAGCTCAGTGGCTTCACAGCAGTTGAAACATAACTTGATTGAGGATGCGACTGTTACCTGGGCCAATGTGCATAATCGATATCAATCGAAGATTAAAGTTGAAGACGACCAGTTGGGGGCTCCATCCAGGTCTGTTTATCCTATTAGACACGTTGACAGAACCAAAAGGGATATTGATCGGGAGCCAAGATTGAATATGGATCGATACCAGCCATATAACGAAGATCATAGGGGCAACGGATCAGGGCGCAACCCTGTACGAGGTGAAAGGAGAAATGATCGAGGCCAAAGCTCTCAAAGGCTCATGAGCAAGAATAGTTTCGATCGGCAGACCGGACCTAAAGAAGCATCACGATTGTCAGAATATAACTTCAATGTTGATGCACTCGCTATCGTATCGGCTATCGGACGCATCAAAGATACTAAATGGCCTCGACCTCTACAGACCGATCCTTCCCAAAGAAATACCAACCAAATGTACAAGTATCATGGCACCCATGGCCACAAAACGGAAGATTGCAGGCAGTTGAGAGAAGAAGTAGCCTGGTTATTCAATGAAGGGCATCTTTGAGAATTTCTAAGTGATCGGGCCAAGAATCATTTCAAAAACAGAGAGTTCAATAGATAAAACGATCTAGAAGAACCGCAACAAGTTATTCACATGATTATTGGAGGGATCGATGTTCCCCAAGGGCCAGTGCTAAAATGCACTAAGGTGCCAATCGTAAGCGAGAAGCGATCTCGGACTCAAGATTACATACTGAAAGGAACCTTGTCCTTCAATGACAAAGACGCAGAAGGGATCATGCAGCGCTATAACGATGCACTGGTAATATCTGTACTCATGAATAAGACTTAATTAAACGTGTGTTAATTGATCCAGGTAGTTCGTCCAATATCATTCGATCGAGGGTCGTAGAACAACTCGGCCTACAAGACCGGATTGTGCCCGCGGCCCTAGTGCTAAACGGATTCAACATGGCATGTGAAACTACTAAGGGTGAGATAACTTTTACAGTAAAAGTGGCCGGGACCATCCAAGAGACGAAGTTCCATGTGATCGAGGGTGACATGAGGTATAACACCTTGTTCGAGAGACCATGGATCTACAACATGAGAGCAGTGCCCTTGACCCTTCACCAAGTTCTAAAATTTCCAACACCCGAGGGAATCAAAACAATCTACGGGGAGCAACCCGCCGCAAGAGAAATGTTTGCCATCGAAGAAGTGACCCCAATATCGTCACTCTCATCGACGAAGAGTCAAATTCGAAGGGTAAACAGGAGGCCAAATAGCAATCACAAACGCCGGTCTCGACCCAACTAGAGAAGCAGGGGACTGACGAAGATGATGATTATGGGTTCCCTCTATCATTCATAGTCCCCGATGACTCCGACACTACCAAGTCAACGGTCAAAGTGCTAGAACAAATCATACTAATCGAACATCTCCCCGAAGAAAAGGTATACCTTGACACGGGGCTAAATCCCGAGCTCAGGAAAAAGCTTATTCAATTTCTTATAGCTAACATGGATTGTTTCGCTTGGTCCCATCTCGACATGACATGGATCTCACTGGAAATCACCACCCATAAACTAACCTTGGACCTGAAGTTCCATCTGGTAAAGCAGAAAAGAGACCCCAGTCTGAGGTCAAACATGCTTTCGTCAAAGACGAGGTAACCAAGCTTCTTAAAAAGGGTCTATCCGCGAGGTAAAATACCCCGAATGGTTAGCAAACGTAGTAGTAGTCCCTAAGAAAGGAAACAAACTTAGAATATGCGTAGATTACAAAGATCTAAATAAAGTATGCCCCAATGATTCTTTTTCTTTGCCTAATATCAATAGCATGATCGATGCCACGACCGGCCACAAGATCCTCAGTTTTCTATATTCCTATTCCGGGTACAACCAAATACAGATGAACCCTAATGATAAGGAAAAGACCTCATTCATCACTAAGTATGGTACCTACTGCTATAATGTAATGCCATTTGGATTAAAAAATATTAGTGCCACTTATCAACGCCTAGTAAATAGGATATTCGAAGAACAAATAGTGAAATCTATGGAAGTTTACATTGATGATATGTTGGTTAAATCCCTGCGAGCAGAGGACCATTTGAAGCACTTACAGGAAACTCTCAGTATATTTAAGAGATACAACATGAAGCTGAACCTAGAAAAATAAGCATTCGGGGTCGGGTCAGGAAAATTTCTCGGATTCATGGTATCCAACCGAGGAATCGAGATAAATCCCGACAAAATCAAAGCTATCAATGGCATTACGGTAGTAGACAGCATAAAGGTCGTGCAGAGATTAACCGGGCGTATGGCCGCCCTGGGGCGATTCATCTCGAGGTCCTCCGATAAGGGTCACCGATTTTTCTTGTTGCTGAAGAAGAAAAATAACTTCACATGGACCCCAGAATGCTAGCATGCCTTGTAAGAGCTTAAACGATACTTATCGAGCCCACCACTGCTTCGCACGCCAAAGGCGGGCGAACAACATTACTTGTATTTGGCAGTATCGGAGGTAGCAGTAAGTGGAGTCCTAGTCTGAGAAGAACGAGGTACGCAATTTCCTATTTATTATGTCATCTGAACCTTAGGTGAGGCCGAAACTAGATATCCCCACCTAGAAAAATTGGCGTTCGCTTTGATAAGCGCCTCTAGGAAACTGAAACCATACTTTTAAAGTCACCCCATATGTATTGTAACAACTTATCCACTTTGAAATATTTTGCATAAACCCGAGCTTTTGGTACGGTTGGCCAAATGTGTCGTAGAAACCAGCGGGTATGATATCGAATATCGACCCCGAACAACAATTAAGTCTCAAATTTTGGCTGACTTCGTAGCTGACTTCACGCCGACCCTAGTACCCGAGATTGAAAGAGAGCTATTGATAAACTCGGGTACGTCCTCAGGTATCTGGACCCTCTTCAGGGACGGTGCTTCGAACGTAAGAGGGTTCGGACTCGGCATCGTACTAAAACTACCCACAGGCAACGTGGTTAGACAATCTATTAGAACTGTGAAATTGACTAATAATGAGGCCGAATATGAGGCCATGATTGCATGGCTCGAACTGGCAAAAGGCTTGGGAGTGAAGGTGATCGAAGCCAAATGCGACTCTCTCCTCGTGGTGAATCAAGTTAACGGAACCTTCAAGGTTAGGGAAGAACGAATGCAAAGGTACTTAGATAAGTTACAAGTAACTTTGCATTAGTTTAAAGAATGGACTTTGCTACATGTGCCTCGAGATCAGAATAGTGAGGCCGACGCCCTCGCAAACTTAGGGTCACCGGTCAAGGACAACAAGCTCAATTCGGGGGCCGTCGTGCAACTCATAAAGTCAGTAGTCGAAGAAGGCCACGCCGCGATAAATTCCACAAGCTTGACCTGGGATTTGAGAAATAAGTACATAGAATGTTTAAAAACCGGAAAGCTTCCCTCAGATCCGAAAGAATCGAGGGCCCTGCGCACGAAGGCAGCATGATTCACTCTGTCCGAAGATGGAACCTTGTTCAGAAGAATGTTCGATGGTCCATTAGCGATATGTCTGGGACCGGTAGACACCGAGTATGTTCTAAGGGAAGTTCACGAGGGCACTTGCGAAAATCACTCGGGTGCTGATTCATTGGTTCAAAAGGTAATCAGAGTCGGCTATTATTGGATCGACATGGAACAAAATGCGAAAGAATTTGTTCGAAAATACGACAAATACCAAAAGATTGCACCAATGATTCACCAACCCGGAGAACTGCTCCATTCGGTCTTGTCACCATGGCCATTCATGAAGTGGGGAATGGACATCGTTGGCCCCCTTCCATTGGCACCAGGTAAAGCTCAATTTATTTTATTTATGACTGACTATTTTTCTAAGTAGGTTGAAGAGCAAGCTTTCGATAAAGTTAGGGAGAAGGAAGTCATCGACTTCATTTGGGATCACATCATATGTCGATTTGGGATGCCATCCGAAATTTTGTGTGATAGCGGGAAACAATTCATTGGCAGCAAAGTGACCAAATTCCTCGAAGATCATAAGATCAAAAGGATCCTATCAACACCTTATCATCCTAGCGGGAACGGGCAAGCCGAATCAACCAACAAAACCATCATCCAAAACCTTCAGAAGAGGCTAACCAACGCCAAAGGAAAGTGGAGGGAAATTATACCTGAAGTTCTTTGGGCATACCGCACAACCTCAAAGTCCAGCACCGGGGCTACCCCATTCTCGTTAATTTATGGCGCCGAAACTCTAATACCGGTTGAAGTCGGAGAGCCGAGTATCCGATTCCGATATGCAACAAAGAAATCAAATGACGAGGCCATGAATACGAGCCTAGAACTATTGGATGAAAGGCGTGAAACCGCCCTCATCTTATTAGCCGCTCAAAAGCAACATGTTGAGAGATACTACAATCGAAGAACCAATCTTCGATATTTTAACGTCGGGGACTTGGTGCTAAGAAAAGTCACCCCCAACACCAGAAATCCCAATGAAGGGAAATTGAGTCTGGATTGGGAAGGACCGTACCAAATTCTCGATGTCACCGGAAAAGGATCTTACAAGCTCGGAACAATGAATAGGGAAAAACTACAAAGCAATTAGAACATATCTCACCTAAAAGGATACTACTGCTAAGGTACGCCCCTTTTTCATTCCTCTTTAGACTAACACTCGTAGGTGGCCGACAAGGAACAATGATCAGCAAGTCTTTAGGTCTGAAAGTACGTGTTGCACTCTTTTTTTCCCTCAGATCGATTTTTGTCTCAAATGGGGTTTTTCGGCAAGGTTTTTAACGAGGCAACGATGAATCTTGCTAACTTAGAATCAAGCCCGATTATGAATCGGCATCGAAGATCAGTTCAACAAATATCTGAGGTTCATTTACAATCAACCTCGAATACTGAGGGGTTACCCTCAGATATACATTTATCTTCCAATATAAACTCTAGCGAGGAAACTATTTCATAGGGGGGG